>RJWH01004130.1:0-120394 GCA_004363575.1 Solenodon paradoxus | reverse complement strand
AGCCATTTGTCCAGGGAGCTTCCATTAGGGAGGTATTTGACCCCCCAGATATGTAGGATGAGCCACTTTTCAGCCACCGTGTCTTCCAGTTCATTGGCATTAAACTTGGTGAAACCCCACTGCCTGGACACGTGGATCTTCTGACAACCAGAAAACTTGAACTTGGCGTCGGGCCTCAGTTTCGTGCTCTGAGTTCTGAGCTTGGTGCAGATGGACACGATGACCTGGCCCGTGTGGACCCCGGCCTCTGGGTCCTGGAGCTTTCCAAAGAGCCTGCCAGCCCCAGCACAGGACCACATGGTGTTTGATGCGGGTGACAGGAAGGTGTGGAGCCATCTTTGCCAGAGCTTTTCTCTGTGTTTATTAGCACAAACACCGGCAGCCTCCAGGGCTGCAGAAGACAGCCGCTCACACTCGTCTGACACCACGTGGCCACAGAGTGAGAACTCATCCACTCTTGCCTTCTTCTGCCCCAGGTCAAAGATGCGGATCTCGACACAGGGGGACACCTGGGCAGAGTGGGACCAGGTGGGCTTGTTCTTGTAAACCGGCTAACACCGCGCGGGCGGGCGGGGACCCAGGGCCACACCGGGATCTCCAGTGGAGCGCCTGAGGGAAAGACTCCTTTTCATTCTTAATATTATTATTTGTGTCTTTCTTTTTTTATAAATCAGCCTCAGAGATTTGACTTTTATTACTCCCTTTCAGGAAGCTGTGTTTGGCTTCATTAAGCCTCTCAACTATATCTTTGTTTTCGCTTTAATTAATTCTTGCTCTTACCTTCATCATTTCTCTTGTTCCGCTTTCATCGAGTTTATTCCATTCTTTGTGTTCTAAGTTAAAGTGAGATGCAGAACTTTTCAGTCACCCAGTCGGTAATCACCTCCCTTGCCTCTAAGGTAATCACTCATCTATTTCAGTCACAGGGGTTAATTTGCCTGCTTCTGAATCCCGTGGGAGTGGGATTATAGACTATTTACTATTTCTAGTTTCTTTAACTCAACATTCTGAGAAATCCACCTGTGTAATTGTCTGTTACAACACGTATGTGTGATGAGCTTGACTGTGTAACATGCCATTAGATGAATATGCTGAAAATCATTTCTTCATTCGACTGTTGGTGAGCATTTAAGTTGTGTCCAAAAACGTGCTTTCAAATTGCTAAACGTGGGAGAATTGTTTAGCTCTTTGTTATCAATTCTTCATTGTCTTGTATTTTGATCAGAAAATGTGGTATGTGTGTTTGGTTCCTGACAGGAAGATTTGCTTTGCCGTCTGGAATGCGTTCAGTGTCTGTAAGTGTTGCATGTGTGCTTGGGAAAAATAAGTGTTGGGTGTTGGATTCTCTTGAGGTCCATAAATTGAGCTTGTTAATTGTGTCATTTAAATCTTCCATGCCCTTACTAATGTTTTTCTGATTAGAAATACTGATCCCTAATGAAGAAATGTGTCTTAAGCTCACCCACTTCAAACTGTGTATTGTCAATTTATTGTAATTACTCATGTATTTGACTCATCTGTACCATTCTACCTTTTACACTTTTTTTTTTTTTCCTGCTGGTTTGCCTTTTAAAAAGGAGACCAAGGCTCACCCTCTTGGAGTAGTGGTTGGGTCAGTCACTCCCAAAGGAGTAGACCACATATCCTTGAATTCGAATCCTGGGTCCATAGGGAAATGACCAATGTGAACAAGTAAATAAAAATGAAGTGCTTCTTCTCTGTCATTCTGCCTGCCTGCCTACTCACTTTTATTCCTGCTTACACCTTTCCTTTAAAAAATAAAAAGGAGACTGAATTTTTGTGTTTCTTTTTTTTCTCTCTACTGCTTTGACAGTCTTCGACTCTATTTCTATTCTTGCAGGTTCTATTCTTGCAGTGGCTGCCCTTGAAATGTTACTATGCACATGTGCCAAAACCTAAATTTCATCTCCCAGCGCTGCCTCCAAACAATGCAAGGACCTTGGACTATTCTAGCACTGATAACTGCCCCCTTCCGTCTTGCCATCAAGTTCATGTTAGTATTTTTTTTCTTTAGTGCACACATTTGCTGTGATGATCATTGTACTGTACAATATTTATTTAGATTTCTCTCCATGCTTACCTTGCATTTCAACCATCGTTGCATTTCAGACTTGTTTCTGTTTTCCTTGTTCTTCTTTCTAAAGTGCATACTTGGAAGTTCATTTAACTTCTGTTGATGGTGACTTAATTTTTGTTTAAATTTGCAATACATTTATCTGGGTCTTAGGGTGAGTCCCTGGCCTGGACCCCCTTTAACCTGCTTCCAGAGTCCCTGCTCAGTGCTGGAATCTCAGATCCTGCGCCCCACCCTGCTGGCCGGCGCTCCTGACTGCAGGGCTGAGCGGGCATCCACCTGGAGGTCAGGCCGCTCTCGCACCTTGCACCCCTCAGAATCGTGCAGCTCACAGCTTTGTCTGGTTGACATCTCCTTAGAGGTTTCGCTTCCTGGAAAAGCAACTTTAATTTTTGTTTTTTTAATACGAGGTTTCTTTGCTGTCTCGGGTGCCCAGGCTTGTATGGCGGAGGCCTTCCAGAGTCCTCCCTGCTGTCAGAGCGATGTACGTTCAAGAGGTGTTTACGATTTGGCTCCTCTTGTAAATGTCTTCGAGCAGTTGGTAGTGTTACCTATTTTAAAACTTCACATAATGTTACCATGTGTTACATCTCCTTCTGCCTTTATAGAACCACATGTGAGCTAACCCAGGCTAACACATGCTGCCGCCTTAGACTCAGGCAGCTGCGGCCCCAGGGTCCCACTCTGGCCATCCTCCTTGCGCTAAGCAGCCAAGGACCAGCCTGAACCCTGCCCGCCCTCTTTTAAACTGTGGTCTGAGTGCCTGGGACCCTGGAAGTCCCCTGCCCCTTGGACCCAGAGCCGCTTCCAGGGCCAGAGCAGTCATCTCCTGAGGATTGACCTTCTGGGGGTGACCAGGAGCTTACACACCGTGATTCCAAACGCAAGTGACTCTGGGCAGCTGCCTGTGAGGATGAGGGTGGTGTGTGGGCAGAGCTTGGCCAAACAGGCCAGTGTCCACAAGCCTGTGCACCAGGTCCCTCGCTGAGGGAAAGGGAGCCGGAGTGGGAGAGAGGAGGGCTGGCCTTTGTCCCCGGGGCTCTGCTCTCCGCGGGCCCTGGGGGCACGAGTGTTGGCAGCAGGCCCGTCCACGTGTCTAACGCCCCAGGTTCATCTCAACGCTCCGATTCAAAGCAACGACATGACCGATGTCTGCGTTATTCTGTTGTTTCGGTGTTTGCCTGAGCACTGTGTTGCGATGAGTGTCCTTCTACTTCCAAGAGGCAGGCCCTCTTCCTCGAAGTCCCATGGAGGTGAGAGGCCTGCACGTGTTGGTCTCCACCGGAGCCTGCAGGAGTCCAGCTCTCCCCACTGCTCCCCCACTGCTCCCCCTCTCACCAGCAAAGCATGTAGTGACTCTGTTGCCAGTCTTGTCCCGTCATTTGAGGTGCTAAATCACACTCCACTGTTGTTTAATTCGTGTTCCAGTGATTACAAAGAAGGATAGACATCATTCCACACACACATACAGATACATGTATAAATGTATGTATGTATGTGTGTGCGTATGTGGTTTATGTCTTTTCTTTGACTTTCTGTTAGATTTGTCATGTTTGCATTGATCTGTAGTGTCTGGATAGTAATGCTTTGTCCATTGTGTGCAATGTATTTATTGCACGCGCGCGCACGTGTGTGTGTGTGTGTGTGTGTGTGTGTGTGTGTGTGTGTGTGTGTGTTCTCCCAGGCTTGGCTTTTAATTTTATCATAACGTTGCTGTTCAATACTATGGCATTTTAATGTAGTCAAACCTATCATTATGTTGTTTCTATGCTTCTTGTAGCTTGTTTAAGAAATCTTTATATCTTCAGGGCTAAAAAGGTATTTATTGTGAATTTTAAAAAAATTTTCATTTGCAATGTCAGAGTGATAAAGGGCGCAATTCTCTTTTCTCCACATGGAACTGTCCCCAGGACCATTTATTGGAGGGAACCGGTTTAAATGATGCCTGTGACATATGTCAGAATTCCCGTCTCCTCAGCTGTTTCTGAGCTCTCAGTTCCCCCCACTTACTTATTTGTGTGTCCCGCTACCACTGTCTTCCTGCCTCAGTGACTGCTGCTGTGTAATAAATCTTGACATGCGAGGAGGGAGTCTTCTCACTTGTTCATGTCTTCAATGCTCGGGCGGCTGCTTTTGAGTATTTGCTCTTTATCATAGCTTCAGGATCAGCTTGACATGGTATCTGACACACTAATTTTAAAACACCCTGATTTAATGCTTTATTGAAATGGAAATAGATGTATCAATCACCTTGAGGAGAATGGACAGCTTTACCATTGCGTCTTTCCTTCTACAAGCAAGTTATACCTCTCCACCTAATAGTGTCTCTCAAATGATCATCAGCCAAATTTTACAATTTTCTCCATAAAAATAGTGGCACCTCTCTTGGATTCCTAAGCATTGAATAGTTTCTTGTGCTTTTATAAATGATGCGTTTTATCATTCATAAAGTAACATTTTTTTTGTTGCTAATATTTAGGAATGAAACGCCTGAACTGCCAAGACTGGGGTGGGGGGCTCTGCTCAGACCCTTAGCTGCCAGGGTATCGGGGATGCTGGCGGAAGACAGGACACTCATGGATCAGAGACAAAGGATTGTATTACTCATGGCTCAGCAAGCAGCATGAGCTTCAGTTTGAGTCAGCAGCTCCATGTGTCCCCCAGTCCCACAGGGGTGCTGCACAGCGTAGTGAATGAGTTTGCAAAATAGCTGAGGACCCTGAACTTAGAAACCCAAATGCCTGATCTTTGCAGCAGAGGGAGACATGGTCTTCATTGCACTGGACAGTCACCAAGTCTGCCCTCTGTTCCAGAAGGAGATAGAAGGTATTTCAAAGATGGTTGGCATATGAACATCCTCGAAAAATATTCTTTAAAAAGGCAGAAGGAGCCCAGAACAAAAGGACAGCTAGTGCCTCTGCTTGCACGGTGCCCAGCAATACAGCGGACCCGCGAAAGGATGTCTCATCACGAATCATCTCCACAGTTTTCATTTGTAGGATTTCTTTAATCGTCTGGGTAAACAATCACAGATCTGCGACTATATTATGACCATTTTGTTTCTTCTTTTCCAAGGGTTTATACCACTCACTTCATCTTCTTTTCTAATTGCAAGACTAGGAAAGCCAGCATGGTTTCCAGCAGCAACAGGGAGAGTGAGAATCCTTTTTAAGTTTCTGACTCTAAGGGAAATCCTTCTAAATGTGCAGGAGGTGGTACCTTGAGTGTAGGTTTAGAAAATGACCCCTTATCATGTCTCCCATTAAGAAGGCTCCCTGCTATTCCTAGTCTGTCAAGAATTTTTATCAATTGTTTAATTTTACCAGATGCTTTTTCTCCATTTATACGGCTGTGGGATTATTTACTGGTCTCTTAATCTGTTAATGGTAAAACTTAAAATGACAATTTTCTGATGCTGAAATAGTCTTGCATTCCTGAAATAGATGCAACTTGGTCATTATGTATTTTTTAAATTATATTGCTGCATTTAGTTTGATTACATTATATTTAGGATATTTGCACCTATATCCCTACTAGAGGTTGAACTAAAATCTTTCTGTCTCAAACTGTCCTTGTCTAAGTTGAGCATCAAGGTTGTACTAGTCACGTAAAACACAAAGGGCAATTTTCCCTCTTTTTCTATTTTTTTTTTGGGGGGGAACAATTTGTATAAACTGTGGACTATCTGCTTTCTGACTAGGTATCTGAGTCCATACTTGATTGTCATAGCCACATGCCATCAAGTGTGAATGGGAGGTGTGACTTGGTGGCTTAGCAGTTAGGTCTGCAGCCTCTGGCTGGTGTAGTCCATACACTCCAAGGACCCAGGTTTGCGACCCAGGGCTGGGGGAGCAACCAAGCTAAGGAATGAGATGAAATGAATTAGTTTCCTCCTCCACTTCCTACCTGCCTGCCTGCCTGCTCACCTTCATTCATACCTGCACCTTTCCTTTTAAAAAATCAAACTAAGGGAGTAAATGGGAGACACTATTTCAAAGAACAAATAGCCAAGACAGAGGCTGCGAGCTTGGTCCATGTGAAAGGGTCTCAGATCACCTCCCTGGCCAGGCAGCGACGGCGTGATGGCGGTTAGGTGAGAGCTGCTCTCTCTCCTCCTGAGTGAAGGTCTCCAACGCTATCAGTAACAAAAGTGCCATTTCAGCTTCCATAACTACTCTTTTACTTTATTTCCCAGCACATCAGAATCAGGCCAAGAAGAAAAGGGACTATTTAGAGAAGACACCCTAGAGATAGCTCAGGCAATTGATCAGAAGGCAGTCAACACAGTTATTAGAGAAATATTCCCCAAAGTACGATCCAGGCAGCATGGCTGCAGATGGATGATATTCAGTCATCAATGAAAAAATCTGCTATCTTAATAGTTCTGTGTTTATTTTAATGTAGATTAGAAGCTAGAACTATAAATTACAAATGATAAGAGACATAACCATAATATCAAGATTACAATTTTATAAGGTATAAGATGAGGAGAGACCATTTTAAGGAAAATAATTCCATAGGTAAACAATGCTTCAGCTAGTAAGAAGATATGGCAATATTGAGGCAGAATGAGAACAACCAATGTAGGGAAAATACTTCAGTAAGTCTGTTTTGTGAATAATAAGCCAGGGTCAGCCCCTTAACTCTCCCCTGCAAATACACACCTTAGAAATATACAGGGAGGGGGATGATGAAAAATAATACTTTATAAAATAATGTATAAAATACTTTATAAAAATAATTGAGAGATCTTTGCGTGCCCCGGGGGAGTAGCGGTTTTTTTCAGCCACCTCAGGACGAGCACAGTCCACATACATCCCAACGGCCTGTGCTCATGTGCCAGGCCCAGGGGAACAGCCAATGTGAAGAACAACTAAATAAAAGGTCTTCGTCCTCCTCTCTCCCTGCCTGCCTGCCTACTCGCCTTCATTCCTGCCTGCACCTTTCCTTTTTTAAAAAATTGAGTGCTTTCAAAAAGACCAGACTTTTTTTTTTTTTTTTCCAGAATTGTCTAGAATAAATCCCTTCTTATCTTGGCACGGGTGGTGTGGGGGGAGCCTGGGCGACTACCCACTTTCCACATGCCCTAAAGTGAAGTCTGCTGGCTAAAGCCCCCACTCGGTAATTGTGAGGACAAATTAAAGCCATTTTCACACGTACAAATATTCAGAAAGCTTTCCTTCCATGCATCCCTTTAACAAATGTTATTCAAAGATGCACTCCAACAAAACAGAGACATAACCCAAGAGAGAGCATCCCAGGTCCGCAAGACAGTGACATTAACGTAGGAATACAATGAATTAAAAACACCAGAGGTCTGTGAAGCCTTTTGTCAAAATTAGAACAGGATGTCAGAGGGTTTGGAAGAAGAAAATGGACTTCATTCAACACATAATGTAATTAAGAAGCTAGAAGATTTTTAATGACCTGATTTAAAAGGCAGATGTTTCTTTTCTGAAGAGGAAAAGAGAAAAGTGTTAGAAACTCCGGGAGAACAAAAAGTTATATAAGAAAGTCATGGTTCAAGTAGGAAGCAATTTCAAATATAACATGAGTGTGAGGATCTGAGGAAGAGTAAGAAAATACATTTGAATGTGAAGCCTGGAGCATTTCCCATCAAGTTGCATTGAAACCATATGACTGTGATTTCCTTTTCAATGAGTCCCAGGATGGGAGTTCACTCTGCAGAGAATAATGCTTAAGTAATTATAACATTATTTTAAGTCATTTTATAGATTGTCAGTTTTTGAAGTGTAGAGATAGATGACACAAAACCAGCAGGTTTGGATTATGGGTGCAGAAGTAGGTGTAAATATAGTGGCAAAAGGAGAGGGGTCAGGAGGAGACAGGACAAGGGAGACAGAGGATGTCTCATCTCACACAGTGGGCGAGTCAAGAGATTTCACACAGAA
This sequence comes from Solenodon paradoxus, assembly GCA_004363575.1. Classification (NCBI taxonomy): domain Eukaryota; kingdom Metazoa; phylum Chordata; class Mammalia; order Eulipotyphla; family Solenodontidae; genus Solenodon; species Solenodon paradoxus. Next base: position 112,387 of record RJWH01004130.1, on the reverse strand, counting down.
ATAATGGCACAGGCCAGACGAGCTGGGAAAATGCATATCTACCAGCTCTGGAGGGAAGGTGCTTTGCTAAGTGTCTTTCCTAGTAGGGCATAGTGCCAGACACCGCTAGTTTTTCGGTCACCCACTCTCTGTCTCCCTTTAGTCGTGGAGCCCTTCCATTCAGCTGAGCGTGTAGCTGCTGCGAGAAAAGTCTGTTCCCCAGCCTCCCTTGCAGCGACACGGACAGGGTCTGCATGTGACAGAGCTGATGTGCCTGTGGACATTGGGGTGCACACTGACGGAACTACAGAGCCATCAGAAGTCGCGATGACCCAGCTCCTCCTCCAGGAGGCCCCCCTGAACAGCTATGTCAATGAACTAGAGAAGCAGTGTTTGAGAAAGAACACATGCTCTGTGACGCTCACACAACGAAACCACTAGCAGCTCATTTCTCAGAACACAGCCTCATCGCTAAGCGACACACCAGCATACCCTATGTTCACTGTTTATTACTAATATTTGTACTTTTTTCAGATTGACTTAGCTGGAGGCTTCCAGCAGAAGCATGTGACTCAAATTGAAAGCAATACCAAATGACGGTAGAAGCACCAGATCTGACAAAGGTCCCTGGGATGACTGCTCTGATTTTCTAAAAAATTAAATTGCTTTGTAAACAGCATGTGTGGACGTGTGAATGTCTGTCTTGCTGAGGCTCTGCACACCTGCCCATTCGCCGTGAATTCTCATACGCCCGCATGGCACCGGTGTCTGCGGCTTTTGTTTTATAAGCTGCGAAATGGGGCACAAGAGGTTCCATTGGAGTGTCATTGCTGCTATGACAGATGGCCACGAATGATTGGCTTACAACAACACCAGGCGTTTCTTGCACTCTGGGAGTGCACAGTGAGTCTGCTCCTCCTGGAGGCTCTCAGGGAGAGTCTGGCACTCACCTTCTCCAGCTTCCAGGGGCTGCCCTCTTTCCTGGGCTTCACTCCCAACCCTGCTTCTGCATCACGTCTTCTTTCCGAGCCCCTCCCACTTCTAATAAGAGTCCTGTGATGACACTGGACACCCAGGATACGCACCCAACTCCAGATCCTCAGCTTAGTCATGTTACCTTTGCCAGGTAACATATTCACAGGTTCCGGGCATTAGGACTTGGGCGTCCTTGAGGACCATTACCCAGCCTATCATGGAGGTAAAGCGACTTGTCCAAGGTCACACAGTAGGAAGCCACAGAGATGGTAGACTGTGGTCCTCCTTCTCAATGTTTAACAAATGGGGGATGGGGTGCCCTTTGGATTCCCATGCACTCTTCTTACTGGTCCCAATCTCACCCAACCACGCACTCCCACTCATCAGGCTACCACCCTAATGCATATGATGCCCACCCCCACTTGTTGACAATGGGGGGCTCCAGGAGGGCCCCCATCTCTGGAGGCACCTGTCACCAGGGAGTGTAGGAGTCAGTGAACAGAGGAGCTGCTCTGTGCAGCCCCAGCCCTGACTTGAAGATACCCTCCAGCTTGGGAACCACGGAGGATGCCTGACTCTGGGTGCTGTGCCCCTGCACTCCTAGTGGGTGTCAGTCCTTTTCAAGTCACCCAGTCCCTGAGGGTGGGTGCCCCTTGGAGATGGAGAACACAGGTTTGGGGTCCCTCCTGGGGCCATGCCTTTGTCCAGGAGCTCCCAGTGGCAGTGCCATCGGGCCCAAGGATGGAAACACCTCAGCTGCTGGGGGGCCTGCCGAGATTCGGCCCTCAGAAGCCCCCTTTCTGGCCACCATTCAGTCCCTGAGGCCCTCCCCTCCACGCAGCTCTCCTCCACCTCTGCTTGTTTTCTGACCTCTGTTCTTAAAAGTACCGCTGCCCAGCCTGCATTCTGGGCCTGTGGCAGCCTTAGCAAGTTGGAAACCCAATTACATTCCAGTTACTCTAGTCCTAGCCAGACAGAGGTTACTGTGAGTCACACCAGGATTGGGAGGGAGGAGGAGGTAGCACCTGGGGCCAGTGCCCCAGCTGACACTTGAAGATGGATGTGACAGGGACCGTGGCTGAGGACCATGGGATTAGATCAACAAGGCCGGAGTTCCAGGAAAGAGGTCATGTGGCCACTGGCTGACAGACAGCTGGGGGCAAAGTGAAAACTTAGGCATCCCTCCCTGGCAGAGGAGGCGCCAGGGCTGAGTGACCGGCCTGGAGACAGAGGACATGAGGTCCCTGGGTACCTCTTCTGCACGCAGGCACCTTGCCAGGAGCCTCCAGAGCCCAGTGCTGTTGAATCCAAGGACCAAAGAACTGTAGTTCCTGGTGGATCTTCCAGAGCCTTCTAGGGACCCCAGGGTTTATGCTGAGTACACCTCCAGGGGTCTCTCTCTCATGTCCACCTACGCAGGAGAGCTGGCCTCTCCTACCCTCAGACTATGGCTACGAGAGCCAGCCCCAGGGCCAGACAGGCCTAGGGGCCCAGAGCCTCCTGCCTGGCCAGGGTCTGATGAGGGAGGAAGAAAGATCTGCTGCCTCGGGGTAGAGGAAACCACTGGGATCCTTTCCTGGGGGTAACAAAAGATGTAGGGTATCAAAGGATGTTTCTGGGGGATCAAGGATGAAGAGGGGATCTGGCAATTGGGGGATCCCTCTTAAAGGGAGATGGAATTGGTTCTGTAAAGTTGGATATTATGGGGTGGGGATGGATCCTCAGCCATGATGCTTCCCCGCACAGACACATGCACCCCATCTATAATGATTTGGGGATGCTGGGGAGCTCTTGGCTCAGGCTAACCCAGGGTGTCTGGGAGGCCTGGACTTCGGGGGTTCTGAGCTCGGGACTGTTCCCAGCCTGGGCTGTGTGGGCTCAGTGGGTGCCCCCGCCTACACAGACATGGAGCCGCGCTGCCCCAGGCACACTGCACCTTGCAGCTGTTGTGTGTCCCTGCACGGCCTGCCTCCCCTCCCCCAGCGCTGCAGCTCCACCCCAGGCCCTGCATGACAAACAGCTGCAGCTCTAGATGGGGAGGGGTGGTTATGTGGGGGGGTTAGGTGCGTCATCACTGTGGGGGCAGACAAACTGGGCTCACGTGGCTCCATGAACACACACACAGAGACAGGGACACAAAGACATCCCACACTCACAGGAACACACTGAGAGGCCAGCACTAGTCAAAGCGACAGCCGCACCTTCAAACACACACAGACTGACCGCCCCCTCATACGGCACAATCCTCATAGACACAAACACCATTGCACACGCAGACAAATCAAGACCCACACAGGCACGTGCCAACAGGGCAACGGCCCAGAGACTATCTCCGACACACGTGCACGTAGACACAAACACACAGTCACATGGATTTCCCACTCAACAGCTCTTACTTAAATATAGAACACACACACGCGCGCACACACACACACACACACACACACGCCAGTCATTCCTCCTTCATGTCCCCTCTTCCACTTCCCTCCCTCTCCAGCACCTCAGGGAGGCAAGACAAAGCATTGGAATCACGGAGGCACTATGATCCATCATCACCTGCCTGGCATTGTGCTTCAGTCATCCCTTCCTGTTCCGGGAAGATGAAGATCAGTGGGCCTGTCCCTGAGCTGCCGCAGCTCCCTTCCCACTCATTCATGCCACCAGCGCTTCTCCAGTGCCTTTGAGAAGGGCCTTTGCCTACAATGGGAAAGATGGAGGTTACCTCCAGGAATCACCTCCCAACAGGGAAGGTCTCTCCATGGGTGAGAGAGGAGGGCCGGGTCTGACAAAGAAGACTCAGAAGCAGGGATGGCCAAGGTGACTCTGATGTCCAGGAAGTCACACGTCACATACTTTTGAATCTCAATCCACACAGCAGCTCTTTCCTCTACTTTGGATCCTGTCTGTCTGCTGCCTTCTCAAGCTTCAGGTCCCTGCATTCCTGCTCTAGGAAGCCTGTCCCAAACCCTGGCTCGTCATTTGTCCTTCTGTGCCTCACAGCCCTCGCCCCTCACACCATAGAGGATATACCTTGCTAGCCAGCCTGCGGGGTAGGGAGCCTCTGTCCGAGTAGGAAGGCTCCTGGGAGCCTGAATCAGCTTTGCCTCTGCTGTGTGGCCTTGGGCAAGTCACCGAACCTGTGAGTCCAGCGTCCCCACCTGTAAAATGGGAATAATGGCAGCTACTCACCGTGCTGATGTGAAGTGTGCTGAGATGGTGCAGGGCAGGGAGGATACAAATGGCAGCTGTATTATTATAGCTCATTCTTGACGGCTTAGTAAATGTAGGTTGAATTCATCAGCTCCTTTACCCCCACCCCACCCCCACTTCCTGTCCCCAAACATCTTTCTGTCTTGGGAGGGAGAAAATAGATATGAACAAAAAGGATCTGGTGGCAGATAGACTCGGGGACTGGGAGATGGGCGAGCAGGGGTTCCTGGCATCACTGGGAGCTACCTGCTGCTGCCGCAGCTGGTGCCGGCATCGCCTCTGACCCCTGTGACCCACCTATGCCATCATCCTCCTCAGCTAGGAGAGGCAGCGAGGAGGGGTGGAACTGGGGTCCACCTCTGCACTGTGGCTCTCCCTCCGAGGCTGCCCAGGGCCAGTTGGCACAGCACGTGCGCTCTGCATGCGGAGTGACCGGAGGCATGAATGTTGAATGAATGTGAAAGTATGAATGAACCATGGAAGCATGAATGGATGTGGGATGGAAGCCTGAAGTAGGAGGCTGAAGCAATGAGGGTCTCCCTCCGTCCTGACGGGTTCGGGGTTGCGAAACGCGAAGCCAGACCTGCTGGGGGCTCCCCTCCCCGCCGGGCCCCTCCCGCCGGCTCGCCCTCCCCGCGGCGCGAGCCCGACGGAGCCCGAGCCGAGCGCAGCCCGCGTCGGAACCCGGGCCCGCGCTCTGCCGAGCGAGCCACGGCAGCGCAGCCTTGAGAGGGGTCTGCCCCGGTCCCCAAGAGCCCGGCCTGCCGGGCAGGGAGGCGAAGTCCTTGGTGCAAGATTTAGGGGCAGCAGTCGAAGACGCCGGGGTACCAGAGTCAACAGGTGCGGGGTGTGGGGGACTCCCAGGCCCGGGGTGGGGGTTCTGAAGACTCCACGGCTGGAGCCAAGAGCCTCCAGGGTTAATTTGGGTGCTGGGAGGCGGGGTCCTCAGCACGCTCTGTCCTGGGTAAGCTAGAGCAGAACCCCTAGCGCCCTCGCTCCCCAACCCCCCGCCCGGATTCCCCCAAATCCCTGAGATGCAGGGGGTCCCGCTGCGGGAATTGATCCACCGGCGATAGATGGGGTTGTGAAGGAATCCCTTCCTACTCCTCAGGGGTCTCCAGGGACCCGCCACCCTCTACACCAGTCCGGGGTCGTCCTAGCCTATCCTAGAAGGAGGGGTCTGAGTGAGCGAGGAGGGGTGGGAGTGAGGCCGGATTTATGAATGGAGAGACGAGTCTGTGCGTCGGCCCAGCGACCCCTGGCGGCCGCCAGGGCTCAGCGCGGTCTCGGGGACTCCGGGGAACTCGCGGGGGCTCCAGGGTCCTCACCACTGGGCTTTGGACCCCCCACTCACTGCCAGGGAGGTCATTCCTCCCTGCACCCCTCCCCCACTCTGTGTGTGTGTGTGTGTGTGTGTGTGTGTGTGTGTGTGTGTCCCACGAGGAGGGTCTGGTGGGTCCCGTGTGGAGGGCCTGAGCCATTTTTTCAAAATTGAGGCCTGTGAAATGACTCTCAGGAGAGAATGTTGCACGCGATGGCTTCCCCTCTCAAATCTGTGGTGTTTGGTGGATTCAGACAGACCAGGTGTAGAGTTGCTTTGTGACCTTGAGCAACGGTGCAAGCTCTCTGAGCTTCCATTTCCTCGTCTAAAAAGTTGGGTTCCCCAATAATGGTAACTGGAAGCGGTCACGAAATCTGTGCCTGATTCTGGGTGAAGCACTTGGCATGTACTAGGGCTCATCAACCTCACTTCAACCCTGTGAGGTAGGTACGGTCATTACCTCTGTTGGATAAATAGGGAAACTAGGCTGAAAGGGCAGGTAAGTGAACCAAGAGCTATGGGTTTGGACTTGGATAGGAGTCAGGTCCGCGTTCTCGTGGATTTCCACTCCCCATTAGGCACAGAGGTGTGGAAACAAGAGGGAGCTTATAGCAGATGGCCTGGCACACTCCCTAATGCTCCCTTTCTTCCCCCACCCCTTCCTTCAGGAGGTTTGTGGGACCCCCAAGACAGGGGTGCAGGACCACGGGCCCCTGAGGGAAGCCGGGAGGCCTGGCCCAGGCTCCCCTCCCTCGCAGAGCCCAGGAAGGTTCTTGGCTGCCGCGGCTCCTGAGCTCATGGAGCCCTCAGTCGCCCCTGAAGGGGCCCAGACGGGGCTCCCCACTGGCAGTAGGGAACCATCTCCTGTGCCGCTGGACGCCGAGGACGAGTTTCTCCGCTATCTGTGGCGCGACTACCTGTACCCGAAGCAGTATGAGTGGGTCCTCATCGCGGCCTATGTGACTGTGTTCCTGGTGGCCTTGGTGGGCAACACGCTGGGTAGGTCCCTGGGTCTCTGGTCCTACAGCAGACTCTCTGGGGACTGGGAGGTGTCCAGGTCCAGCCTCTACCCCGTCACCCTCCAAGCCGGCAACCCACCCTCCTCAGGCCAGGGCTGGGGGGCTGCGTGGGAGGGGCTCGCTGCTCGAGCCCTGACGGAAGCGGTTTCGCCTCCTGCTGCCTCACCCCGCAGTCTGCCTGGCCGTGTGGCGGAACCACCACATGAGGACAGTCACCAACTACTTCATCGTCAATCTGTCCCTGGCCGACGTGCTGGTGACAGCCATCTGCCTGCCGGCCAGTCTGCTGGTAGACATCACCGAGTCCTGGCTCTTCGGCCATGCGCTCTGCAAAGTCATCCCCTACCTGCAGGTGAGCTCTGCCCAGGCCATTCAACACCCCAGGGCACCAAGTAGAAAACTCCAGCGCGGTGAGTCTCAGTGACCCTCAGACTTGCCGTCACACAGACTCTGTACCCGGCAGTGTTCTCCTCTACTGTCACCAAGTCCCTTGGTTACCACACGACACTCTAGGACACAGCCCCATATCGTCTGCAGAAGTCACCTCCTGGTCACACACACAGACACACAGTCACGTGTGGACATGTGTCTCCTCCAGGCACCTGGAACACAGAGGAGAGAGGCCCAAGCCCAAAGTGACAAAGTGGGGCAGATTTGACTAGCCGTGATGGAAAAGTCTCCTGCCCTCCCTTCCATCCCCATCAGAGGCTTCGCTCCCGCAGTGGGGGAAGTCAGGATGTCCAGATGGGGTGTGGGGTGGGAGGAGGGCTGGTCAGAGGCTGGGAAGGTCCCTCAGTGCCCCCTCTACCCTTTCCCTTGTCCAGAAGGTGGGGGCCAACGAAGGTAGTGCCAACCTACCTCTCTGCCCTCAACGCGTCATGCCTCCCATAATGAGGACTCTTTCCCCTCAGAACTCGGGGAAGGGATGGCCTCTCAGAGCCGGCAGAAATGCCCCTTGGATGTCCCGTTGTTTTGAGGTCTCAACCGACTAATACTGGCAACCCTGAGAATAGAAGGCTGATGAGGAAATTCACCTTTGACAAGATATTTACCTTACCTGTGCCTCAGTTTTTTCATCTGTAACATAGGGTAGGAAGACCCAGCTCATGGGGTTGTTGGGAGGATAAGGAGAATAATGTCTGAATAATGTCTGGCCCGTGGTAAGTTCCAGAAGTGTAAGTAACTCAGAATAGTGGAGCACCGGCTAAGTGCCAGGCCTTGAGCTGGACATTCTCCATGATTCCACTTATTCTCACAGCAGTCCTGCCAGGTGGGTGGTATGTGCCCATTTTCAGATGCGGCTCAGAGATCGTGAGTGACTTGCCCAGATCTATGCAGCTCCTAAGTGGTGGACGAAGGATTTGTACTGTCCCTGACTGTCCAGTGTTTCTGGGCTGCAGGCCCCTCAGTCCCCTCCCTCACGTCTCTGGGTGCCCCCAGAGGACTGACACTGTATTCCACCGGGCAGGCCGTGTCTGTGTCAGTGGCAGTGCTGACCCTCAGCTTCATCGCCCTGGACCGCTGGTACGCCATCTGCCGTCCACTGTTGTTCAAGAGCACTGCCCGGCGTGCCCGCGGCTCCATCCTCGGCATCTGGGCAGTGTCACTGGCAGTCATGGTGCCTCAGGCTGCTGTCATGGAATGCAGCAGTGTGCTCCCTGAGCTGGCCAACCGCACCCGGCTCTTCTCTGTCTGTGATGAACGCTGGACAGGTAACATGGAGCTTTGGGCATCCTGAAGAGGGCACCTCTTGGGGGGCAACTTTAGAGCAGGCACCTTCAAAGGGGGCATCCAGAGTGGCGGCGCCTCAGTGTTGACTCCGCCAGAGGTCCCTCCTGGATGGAAACACCCAGGATGGACAACTCCAGGGTATCTCTGCATGGTGGCTGTTGGGACCGGGCCACGTGCTTTGACCCTACGTCGGGCAGGGTGGTATTGCTAAGCAGGGCAGGTGGGGGTTTCCTAGACTGGGCCTGACACCCGCATCTCCTGGCCTCTGTAGATGACCTCTATCCGAAGATCTACCACAGCTGCTTCTTCGTCGTCACCTACCTGGCCCCGCTGGGCCTCATGGCCATGGCCTACTTCCAGATCTTCCGCAAGCTCTGGGGCCGCCAGGTGAGGCCCACTCTGGTGTCTCGGCGGGGTGGGGCTGGGCACTCATCTGAAAGAGTAGACAGCTCTCCGCTGCGGAACGTGCTGCCCCTGCTGCACCCAGAGAGGCTAGGGCCAGGGGCGCACAAACTCAAGGACAAAGCGCCAACGCTGGAACGAAACTAACTAGCATCGTCCGTCCATCAGTAGCTGCCTCTCTGTTCTTCCTACTGGACATTCCCTCCCTGCTAGTCTTGTATCCTCCTAGTCAGTATAGAGTATCCCCAATTTAATGTATGAAAAAGCAAAGACTCAGAGAGGCAAAGCGATTTCTTAAACACCGCTCAGCAGTGAGTAGAAGATCAGGAGCTAAGACCCGGGTCCCTGGGAACCGTGTGCTTTCGTTTCAGTGCACATAGCAAACATAGACTTATGACTTGCAAAATTAGGCACTTTTCAAGCGATGTCTTCACAACAAAAGAAGCCATAAATGGCAGAGCCTTTCTGGTTTCAGGGCCGGCCTGCCTTCCACCATTGCAAGTTGACCCAGAGCAAGTTGTAGGGGGCTTTGTTTTGGAAGGGGTGGGGGTATTCAAAGGCCCTTGGCATGAGCAGCGTTGTCTTTGGTCAGTGCCTGTTGGAAAGATGGTGCAGGACAGAGCATTCCCAGGCTCAGGAAAGGAGGCTTATGCTCCAATGAGTACTGTCCCCTGCCCAGACATGGGTGGCGGAGATGGCCTTGGAGGATGCCCAGCTCGGCGGGCCACTTCTCGGCCAGTCTTACAGACCACCAGCACTTGCCATCTGCTCCTCACAGCCCCCAGCCAACATGGCAGGTGACATTATCTTCATCTAACAGACACAAAACTGAGGCCCAGAAAAGGAAAGTGAATTATTCAAGGTCACACAGCTACTCGATAGCTGAGTGGGCCCCAGACCCGAAGTTTGCTGAACTCTTGCCCCATCGCTCTCTGCTGTGGGGTGACTGAGGTATCCAGTAGTGGGAGAGGCTCTCTGGCTGCTCCAGGAGCCCGGAGCCATTGCAGGTTTATGGGCACTGAGCTACACTGGGATCTGCTCTGAGGCCCCGGCCATTGCATGCGACCTGCCTGCTTACCCTTTGCCCAAGGTCTTCCCACAGTCAGCAAGGGTGAGGGGGTGGCACAACTCACCCCACACCGTACCCCCAAAGATGGAGGTAGTGATTTAGGGTGGACAGATAGGCAGCCAAGAGGCTATGGCCTGGGGTCTCCGTATGGGCCCCTTGCTTGTTTTAGCTGCCCCAGAGCCAAAATACCTTTCCAAAAGGCATGCTATGGGCGGTCTCGCGGTGAGCTAGTGGAAATGAAAGTACCCTATCACACTCCAGCCCAGAGCGTTGGTCTTACCACAAACGTCAGCTGCTTTCCTAGTGCAAGGGTCGGTTCCCTTTGCCCACCTCCCCCAGAGCAGGTGCAGCCAAGGAAAACCACCCTCCCAGGAGCCCCCCACCACTGCCATCTGTGTGCTGGACAGATCCCTGGCACCACTTCAGCCCTGGTGAGGAACTGGAAGTGGCCTTCAGACCAGATGGAGCAGCAGGGGCAGGGCCCGAGCACAGAGCCCCCACTTCGGGCCCGGGCCTTCCTGGCTGAGGTGAAGCAGATGCGAGCTCGGAGGAAGACGGCCAAGATGCTGCTGGTGGTGCTGTTGGTGTTTGCGCTCTGCTACCTGCCCATCAGCGTCCTCAACGTTCTCAAGCGGTGAGTGCTCTGGGGCTGGCGCGGGCTGGGGCGGGCAGAGGTGTGACCTCGGGGGCAGACTCTCTGGCTTAGGAGAAAAACAAGGCTCCAACCTCAGCTGTGGGGCTTAGGCCAGGCCACTTCTCTCCGGGGGCCTCTTCTCCTCACTGGTACCAGAATGCTAACTTTCTGGCCTCCCAGAGATACAGGAACATTCAGCCGTCCACTCGCTCAGCCACCAGGTCATCACAGGGAACAGCAGGCAGGCGCGCAGGAAGGCCCTCCGTGGGGTTACGCACATCTAGCGGGGACACCATGGCCCTGCCCTGCCCCATTCCCGTGCTCTTCCTTTCTGAGGTTTCAGTTGCCCACCTCAAGTGTGGTCTGGAAATACTACAGACGAGAAGGTATTTTGAGAGAGAGGGCGAGACCACATGTACCCGACCTCCGTGATAGCATGTGTTCTAATTGATCTCTTTACTGTTAACCTGACTGTGCCGCATCTATGCATTCAACGCCTTCGTAGGTGTGCAAACAGGGAAACAGCACAACGGATAGAGTCCCCTGTGACCATGGTTTCTGGGATCCTCAGGGGCCCTGGGACTTATCCTCAGCAGGTGGAGGTGAACACTGATATCGTCAGGCAGTGAGAACTGGTATGAAGAAATAAAATTGGGAAAGAGGATGACGGGTTGGTGGGTTTTTTGTTTTTTTAAAAAAAGACTCCCTGAGGAAGTGACATGTGTCAGAGACAGGCAGGTGTCTGGAGGACCCGCTCTTTCTGCAGAGGGGACACGGCGCGAGAAAGGGCATGGGGCCAGGGCAGAACCAGAGGTAGCCTCGGCACGTCGGTGCTTCCTGGCTGTGTGGCCTGGGGCATGTCGCTCTCCTTCTCTGAGCCTCCGTTTCCCTATCTGATGTCTCTGGCCCCTGCTGCTGCTGTGCGGATGAATGAGAGTGGACGGGAGCCCGTGGGGCGGGATGGCTGGAGACTGGGAGATGACCTGGTGGCTGGATGCCCTGAGGCGCCCTCTGGTCAGTCAGTCTCTGCTCAGGAACCCAAAGCTGTGGTCAAGACCCCAGGCACAGGGAAGTCCACCTGGGTCCCGTCTACCCCACTCCTGACTGCCCCGCGTCCCCTGGTCCCAGGGTGTTCGGTATGTTCCACCAAGCCAGCGACCGGGAGGCTGTCTACGCCTGTTTCACTTTCTCCCACTGGCTGGTGTACGCCAACAGCGCCGCTAACCCCATCATCTACAACTTCCTCAGCGGTGAGTGGGCGGCGAGGCCACAGCACTGAGGGTGGCACAGTCCCAGGGCAAGTGTCCCCACCCCCAGTCTGGGCTGACTAAAGGGTGGCAGAAGGATACATCTGCTCCCTCTTGGGGATCATGTGACCACCCCCACTCCTGGAAGACTTGGTCCTGCCCAGGAGACAGGCCATACCCAACAGTGGCCAAAGAGACTGGACCACCTTTTAAGTTATGCCCACCAGTGAGTGGTGGAAGGCCAGCCTGGCTCCAGCCGCCTGGTGCTTGAAGAACAGTCCCGACAATCAGCTCCTGGCTGGTCATGGCAGGCAGAGTACCTCCTCCCAGAGGAAGCCAGCCAGTGGGAAGACGGCCAGGCGCCCTCTGCCTGAGAGGATGGCCACAGGGTCATGGGCAGAGGCAATGAGCTGGTTCCGCTGCTCGGGTAGTTGGGCAGAGCAGCCAGAATTGGGGGGCCTCTCCCTGGGGCTACCCACCTCCAGCACCAGCCTCTCACTCTCCCCTTTAACATCCCTGGTCCTGCCACCCCACGGCCCCCAGGCCACCTCTCTGCTGCCCAGTTCTCACCACTTGCTCCCTCTACCTCCCAGGTCAGGCCCTGCCCCCAGCCCCTCAGCTCAGCAGAAGTGGGGTCCCCAACCTCTGACTTTGGAACTAGGCCTAAAGGACTGGTCCCGATGCCAGTCCAACCCTGGACATGAAGCATCTGTGAGCAAAGGTTGGAAAGTTACAGAAGAAGTGACAGGCCAGTATCACAGCCCTGGTGGAGACCAAAGGGTTGGTTTCCAGTGCAGAGCCGACACTGCAGTGGAGGGCAGGCCTCGGTGCGGTCCGCACTCCTGAGCACCTACTGCACTTGGCCCTCACGGGATGAACACAATCAAGGGCTTTCGGCTCTAGAAAAAAGTCTACTTTCCTGACATCCTCTGGCTGATCAAGGTGGTTGGCAGCAGCAGCCCCTCCTTCCCGGCTCTGCCCTCCCCTTGAGCGCAGAGCTGTGGAACTAGAGTGGGTCCAAACTGTGGCTGGGTAACTGGGTACCTCTGCGTGTCTCGTGGGTGGAGTGAGGATAAGGACCTCATGCTCTCGGGTGCTGAGATGGCCTGGGGGACAAGACTGAGTCACCTGGCACAGTGCCTTCTGTGAGAGCCACTGCTGTCATGTTGATCACTGTGGGAAAGCCTGGCCATAGATGGCAAGCCTGGAACCTCTCCACCTATAGGCCAGAGGTGAGATGAGGCCCCTGAGCCAGACACCACATTCTGAGCTGGGCTCGAAGCCAGAGCACAGTCAAGGAATCAGATGAAAATCACATTTCTCCTTGGGAACCTGCTCCCAGGGCCTCAGTCCTCACTCTCCATGGCAGTGATGAGGTTGCCTTAGGGCTCTCTGTCCCGCCCCCTCACAGGCAGCTTGGCTGGTGCTGCGTGGGTGTCCCAGGCCCAAGGCCCCTTCCTGATGCTGTCTCCTTACGGTTGTTTTCTGTCTCCCAAACAAGGCAAATTCCGGGAGCAGTTTAAGGCCGCCTTCTCCTGCTGCCTGCCTGGCCTGGGTCCCTGCGGCTCTCTGAAGGCCCCCAGCCCCCAATCCTCTGCTGGCCACAAGTCCTTGTCCTTGCAGAGCCGGTGCTCTGTCTCCAAAGTCTCGGAGCATGTGGTACTCACCAGTGTCACCACGGTGCTGCCCTGAGCAAGGGGTGCCCTAGCGGCTCCAGGGCTGCAACCTGTCCCCTGCCTGGACTGCATCTCTGGCTCCTGGGGACACTGCCCCCACTCCTCCTGGAAAGGCTGCTGGATGCGGTGTGAGGCCAAGACTCCAGGCCTGGTTTTCTGCCTGTTTGACTCTGGGCAAGTCACACAGGAGGTGGACCTTTGTCCCCTAAGCAGGATGAAAGCGAGGAAGAAGCATGCTCAAGAAAGCGGGAAGCCCTTGTAAAGTGTGAACAAGATGATCACTGGATTCCTCTCACTCAGCCACACAGTACCGCCCAACCCCATTATCCTTCCAGAGTTGGCCTTTCTCCCAAAGACCCCTCTCCTACTCAGTTACAGGCCTTTCCTGGAGTGTCGTAAGGCCCCCAGCAGTCATTTCCATCAGGCCCAGTGGTTCCCTCATGACCAGGCTGCACTTGGCCAGCTGCTCTGACACCAATGCCCATGTGAACTGCGGGCCCAACCCTTCTCCAGTGGGATCAGAGCACAGCCTCCCCCACCAAGTGCCGAGCACACACACCAGACTGGACTGTGTCGGCTTTGTGGTGTGATGAACACTCTCCGTGTGGCCCTTTGGCATGGAGACCAGCAGCCGGAAGCAATTGTAATTAAAAGCCTGGCACTGAAAGTTCCCTCTCCTGGTCATTGCACGAAGTCTGTGCTGTTTCGGTGAGGATGGAGGAGGTGGGGAAGTTGGTGGGAGGGAAGAAGCCCTGGGAGTGCTTCTCTGCTGACCACACCCACCTCCCGCCTCCAGCACTGGGGAACCCAGCCAGGCTTGCCTTCTTTTCTGGTGCCCATTCAGATACCCAGGACCTCCGTCCTGGACACCTGTGTCTGCTCATGGGCCCACGAGTCTTTGGCAAGTGAGGGGGTCGGGTGGGCAGACAGCAGGGTTAACAGACTGATTCACTTTAATAGACTCATCTTCTGGGAACCGGGGCCTGCACTTATTTCCTGTGGATTCGGGGTAAGACAAAGCCCAGACTTGGCTAGACGTGGACCTTCTGCCAACAAGCTGATCAGAGGGCTGCCAGAGGCCCTGCTTTGTTGCCAGATCAGGAGGTAGAGCGGTGTAAAGCACCGCTCCGCTGAAGCGCGGGCGTCATCTGGCAGAGGCCAACCAGGTCACACGACCAGGGCGCTCAACTTGATTCCTGGAGCCACAGGCTTCCAATGACCTCACCTGCCAAGGAGGGCAAACCATGGCCCTGCCAGGGGCCCCCAGAAATGTGACTCACTTTACCCAAAGCAGATGAGAGGTGAGCTCAAAGGACCTCATCGCACCCTCCGACGGCCCAGCAGCTTTGCTGAGCAGGAGGGGCTGTCAGCCTGCTCGGCACACCGCTGCCTTAGGACCCAAAGCTGCTTGTAGTTTGGAGGCAGGTTTGGAGGCACCACGTGGAACGAAGTGGTGGAAGCTTCCCTAAAGCCTGCAGCTCCACTCTATACTCTGCTGGGTGAACCCAGCACCACAGAGGGCCTTACGCCTCTATTTGGGAGGTTAGACAAACTGGAGAAGATTCAGGGAAGGTGACCAGGTCAACAAGCTGGGCGGACTGGGGGCTAAGAGTTGCTGAAGGACCCAGGGCTGTCTAGCCTAGGGTAGCGGGGAGGACGTGGGGGAAAGGTGGAGGTAGGCTCCATGTCTAGGGGTTGACATGCAGAAAAGGTATGATGCATGTTCTGGCTGCCCAAGAGACAGAACCAAAGCTGATGGGCGGTATTTTCAAGGTGGCAGGATTTGGAGTTCATGTCCAGAAGTGTCCACTAATGGGGCATGCCTTTGTGGCTCAAGTAACCGAGACTCTGGCGTGCAGACCACATAAAGCCCAGGGACCTGGGTTTGAGGCCTGGGTGTGGCACGAAAATCCAATAAAGATGTTCCTAACTCCATTTCCTTCCTCTCTTTAAAAAAAAAAGGTATCTACTAGTCAAGGAAGAAGGCAGCTGCCTGGAAAGTTACTCTGTCATCACAGGAGACTGGCAAGCAGAAGCCACTCAGCGGGGCGGTGGCGGGGAGTCTAGTGCTGAATGAGGGCTGATCACGGGGACTGGGTACCAGCTAATTCTAGGATTTGAGCACGATAACTGCCCAGAGAACGGGCTTGCCCTAGCAGGGCCTGACAGTAACACTGGGCCTCAGTGAGCATGAAACAGTCACAGCAACTTCTCCCAAGCACCCACTGCAGGGAGAAGGGCCCAGCTTTCTTATCTCCATCCCCCAAAGCAAATGGATTATAACACCATTACCATTACCCATGATAAGGTCCCTCAGGCAAACCAGAACGGCTGGTGTCTTGGCTTTCGATTGAAATTCTGTCAGATTACTACAGACATTCAGTGTGGACTGGCTATCATGCTGATGAGAAGATCAGCTGGCAGGTACAGATGTCTGTGCTTATTAAAGTTATGACTTAATAAATGCAGTTTGTCTGAAAGATAAAATGAGGGCTTGAGATAATAAAAGGCCATGCTGTACATCTGGGTGGCTGCGTCCAGCCCAGAACGCCAGCCCTGTGTGAGCAGTGTTCCTGAGCTGACCCCCAGGCAGTACTGAACGGCACTGGCAGCTGACACCTCAACTCCATCCTGTAAGTTGACCAGGTGCCCCCACCCCCGTGTCCTTCTGCGAGCGGGGCTAGAAGGTGCGCACTTCGGTGTCTGTTGAGAGCGACTGGACGGATGAGCACATGAACCTGCAGCTGGGCAGGCACGGCGGAAAACTCTAGTTTTACCCTTTTATTGAAACTTAGTTTCACTGGACTTTTGGCCCCAAATGAATAAAATGCAAATTAAAAACAAAAAACAAAGCGTTGGCAGTGGGAGGTGGCACTGTCTCCTGCGCACTACAGCCAAGCAGACAATGGCAGGCAAGTGGGGGTTTGTGCTGCAGACGGCAGTGGCCTGGCCAAAGGTGCTCAGAGAGCAGGGAAGCCCCCAGGCAACTGGAAGTTAATTCTCTCTGGCTTGTGGCTTGGGGGTGGTCCCCTGGGCAAATCTCACTCACACTTAGCCGATTCTCCTTTGTAGAAACCGATGGGACAGTCCGTTCGATGGGACAGTAAGGGGGAGGGGACTCAGGTGTTAATGCTTTGAAGTCGATGAAAACTGACCACGGGCATCTGGGCATAGAAGCTTAAGGCTGGAGCCCAGTCAAGTGGCCTCACGATAGTAGAGGGACATGTCCTACTCCTGGAGGAAGGCTGTGCCATTCACATGCTCAGGGGTATAAGGATGTTTGATTTCCAACCCTAACCAGCGTCACGGCCTGCCAGTGTGTGGCCTCCGCTCAGGCCTCCACTCCGCCTTGCTGGGGACAGTGACGCTTCAGGCAATGGAGACTCTTCCTAGGATGGGCAGGAAGACAAGAGAAGCCACATGCTTCTAACACTCTGGGGGCCAGGAAAGGTCCCCAGGTGCACGCCACTCTGCAGCGGGGCTGGGTCAGAGCATCCGAGATGCTGTCATGGTGACGAAGTCCTCAAAGCTGAGCCGAATGTTGCCCTGCATGGCTGTGTCCTTCTCCCGGAAGGCCTCGGTCAGTACCTGCAGCTGGGTGCACACCTGGATGAAGCGGTCTAGCTGCATGGCAGGGTTGGCGGAGCGTGGGCAGTAGCGGGAGACCAGGAGCTGAGTGAACTGGGGGCTCAGGTTGTAGCCCATCTGGGAGAGCGCTGGAGCGGGGGCACAAAGAGCAGACAACAACCTGCCGTAAGCACCCCCGTCGACAAGCTCCACAGAGCGCAGTTCAGGAGACTCCAAAGGATCCGCACCGAGCAGAAAGCACAGAAGGCCCGGTGTCTGTCCAAGTCGGCAGGAGCACAGCAGGGCTGGTGGACACTCCCCCCACTGGAAGGCTTCCATCCCCCCCTCTCCAAACCCCCACTACTGCCTGCTCAGTCAGGGCCCGTGGGGGCCAGAAGGATACTGGTCTGCACTGGTGCCCAGGATGGTATCAGATGGCACAGCACGAAGGCTACCAGGGCCTGCTCTGGAATTAAGACAGTCCCTTGGCAAGTTTCTTAACCCTGCTAACCCTGTCTTGTCATCTAAAATGGGGATAATTACTTTGTGGGTTCCAGCAAGTGTTAAAGGAGGTGCTCCCACAGAGCAGGAGGCACAGTGCCTGGCACATAATAAGCACCCAGAAAGTCTTGCTGAAAATAATGAAATCACCACCATCTCCTGCAGGGCAGTTCCAAGGTCACCCCTTACATGCTGCTCCCCTATCCCTCCACCTAGGGTGCTGCCTTCCTCTGCAAATCTCAGCTCCCCTTGTGCACTCTACCCACACTGAGCCTTCATTTTCTCATCTGTAAAAAAGGCAACAATAAGGGAGCCTTCAACCAAGGGTGAGGATAATAAAGGGTACTTGTCACATGGGAAGCACAAATGACAGCACATATGAAAAGTGCTTATTACAGAGCCTGACACAAGAAGGCATTCAATAAATATTAGTTTTATAGTGTTAATGTCACCCTTACCAAAATCCATGACAGCACCTGGCAAGAGCCAGCTAATCAGTCCAGGTCATCTCCTTTCCCTTGTACCAGGGCGCAGACCCCTGGGTCTGACTGAAATCCAGGGCAGGGGTTGGTTCTCCGGGAAGCCCTGTCTCTCGTCCAGGTGGCAAAGCTCCCTGTCAGGGTCTCATCATCCACCAATCACCTAGCCTCTAGAGTCAGACAGAACTAGACCTGGAGCTGTGGCCTCAGGTCATCTTAACCAACTGCCACTTGGAGAGTGGCCGGATCCCAGAGCTGGGAAGAAAACTGCCTTCAGGCAGTCAGCAACAGAAGCCATGTTTCTGAGTCCCCTTTCCCTTCTGGATGCTAGAGGGAAAGCGGCATGAGCTGCATACACTGGTCTCAAGCATCGTAGGCTTCAGAGTGTCCATCCCAGGGCCCCGGGCCTGTCTCACCCACCACTGGGCAGTCAAGGCCTGATGCTGGAGCCAGGCGATTCCTTGCCCTTAACCTTGGCTCAATGCCCCTCAGGTCAGAAAGGGGTGGGAGTAGCCTGTGCTGCTGAACACCTGGTAGTCAGTCAGAGAAGAGAAGTCCGTGTTCTCTGAGGGAGTGCAGAGAAAAGTCTCGCTCCGCCTGGCGGAGTTCTGCCAGGGCCCTCACCTTGCTGCAGCTCCGTGTAGCTGATGGAGCCTGAGCGGTCCCGGTCATACTGCTGGAAGAGATTCTTCCACTGCTGGATGAATTTCCACAGGGCTGAGAAACCGTAGACATCGATTCGGCCTGACTTGGTCTTGTCAAACATATCTTGGGGGAGAACAGAAAGGAGGGAGAGAAGGCTTCAGGACTATGGGCCAAGGGTCCTTCTTCCCAAGCTGTGGAGCAGGAGGCTCCACAGAACCTTCGTCTGGGCCCAGAGGCCTGCACCCAGTCCACCCTCTTAATGTTGTACCAGCTTCTACCCTGGCCACCCTCAGTACCCCTCCCTTCCCAAACTGTTTTTTCCTGCAAGTTTGGCAGCTGACCCCTTCCCTGCCATCTCTTACCAAGGCAGGGAGTTCCTCTCTGTCCAATGGAACTAAATTAGTTTTTTCAACAAGGTCTAGAACTAGAGGGAAATCCAGGGAAAGAGCTGCCTGTTTAAGGGATAGCACCTTGAAACTGCTTTCCTTCCTGAAACCCCGCCCTGGTCAAATGATTGTTATGCCCACTGCCTGCTCTCGGGTGGCTCTGGCCCCACTCAAGCCCGAGTCAAGGGCTAGTACTCACTTATCATCATGAGGCAGGTCTCGTCATTGAACGCGGACCAGTTGGAGTTGACCAGAGCCTGCTTCAGCTCCTTGATGGAGATGTAGCCACTGTGATCAGAGTCCACCGACTGGAACCAGGAGTAAGCTTCAGGGTCCACATTGGGAGGGGCACCACCTGCAGGAAGGGGTACAAACCAGGAAAGTCAGACCCCGGTCTTCGGGCCAATCTGCAGCAACGCAGGGGAAGACAGCCCTAGTGTCTGCCTACAGGCTTCTCCACCCAGAAAGCCTCACAAATCCAACCACGCATCTTACTTACTGAGGGAAGAGAACCTTCAGTGCAGACTCCTGAATATTTGCAGTTGATTTCTACTCTGTGAGCCCTTCTGACTTTTCCTGCAGTGTTCTCCAATCACTGCTCTATTTAAGTGTCGAAGGAAAGGGGACTGTTTAGCAGATTAAGAATTTTCTGAAAAGGGGAATTTTCTGTCTCCCACAGACTGGGGCCCCAAAATTACACATGAGCACCTAACACAGACAGCCCAGAGACACATATTTTGAGTCACAGCAGCTCAGGGGAGAGAGGGTGGGGACCAGGTTTGGTCACCTCATTCTGCTATCAGGAACGACAAGAATCAGGGCCACTGAGCGCCACCTTCCACCCTTCCCTACTGCCACCTCTGATACCCATCCCCGTCTCCAGTCTTCCTGGAGACATCTCTGACATCACCTCATCCCACATGTCTAAAGAGTAGCCCCGTCGGTCACTTCCACACTCACGTATCTCCTCCTCCTATGGTACCTGCCTTGTTTCAGACACCAAGACAGCTGAAGCAAGACCAAACTCTACCTAACAAATTATCCTCACAACCTGACCACACCACCCTTCACTTGTTGAGCAATCTTGCTAAAATGCAACTCGGTCCTTACCAATACCCGACACCCCAACTCAAAACTCTTCAAAGGCTTCCATCACCTACAACATAAAGTCCAGTATCCTTAACACGACATTCCAGGTGGCCCCATGATATGGTACACAGCCCGTCTACCTCTCTGGCTGTCTCCCACTCTGCCACAAGCCTGTCTCGGCCTGGATAAAGCAGGGAACCTGTCTTTACCCATACCTGCACATTCCCACCCCCAGCTTGCTCTCTCTGTCTGTACCTCTTCTCCCATCAATCTGCAGTCACCTCCTATGCAACCTATAAAGCTCAAATAAAATGCTGCTCCCTCTATCAAGCCTTCTTTATTCAGTCCTTCTCCTCCACACTGCTTTTCTCCCTTAGGGTCCTGATCACACCTCATTAACATGTTATTTTTCCCCTACCCCCTTCCAGGTGACGCTTGGGTAACTTGTGGGAGATCCCAGCCTAACTCGTCTCTGAATTCCCAAGGCCTAGCGCAGACAGGGAAGGTGCTCGATTCACGTGTACCGAGTATCTGAACATGCTCTAGAGTTGCTCTCTTAGTTCAAGTCCCAGAACTCCCTTTTGCAGCCTCATGTAAATTCTGTCTCACTTTTCTGTGCAGCTTCTCCACAGAGTTACTGCGCAGATGCAGTTAACATATGAACACCCTTAAATCAGCGGCTGGCACAATCTCAGCTTCACAGAACTGCTGGTATCAGTGCTGCCGCCCATCACGGCTCAAACAGCTTTTCTTGTCTTCCAGGAGCATGCAAGTAGTTTTGCGTGTCGATCAGAATTTGGAAAGACATGGGGTAGGTGAACTGGGAACTACGGAAAGAGGGTGGTCAACAAAGGTGGAGAAGCAGAGAAATCTGTCTTGGAAGAAGCTGGAGTTGCTCAGTGGTCGTAAAGCTGGCCAAATGATGGATCACAAGGCAGGGCGGACAGCCACCGCAGCATGTGCTACAGGTGACCCGCGCTCAGCCCCAAAGGTGAGGCCAGGTGGCTGCCCCTCCTTCAGCCAGTAGCTATGGAAGGGAAGGTCACAGCCCAGGCAGGAGAGTTTCTGCAACATGTGTGGTCTGCAGTTTGCACAGAAGAGCTCATGCTCTAGAAGCGAAGAACAGAATTTGGATTCAAATCCTGACTCTGATCCTTACTAGCTTGTGAACTTTAGGCAAACTTTAATTTTCCCATTTCTAAAATGGACTCAGGGGTGTCGTGATGATTACATAACAGGAAAAGAAAGCTTTAGCAGAGGACCTGGTGTGTGTAGTACATTTTCACAAAGGATGGGATATT
Organism: Solenodon paradoxus; assembly: GCA_004363575.1. Classification (NCBI taxonomy): domain Eukaryota; kingdom Metazoa; phylum Chordata; class Mammalia; order Eulipotyphla; family Solenodontidae; genus Solenodon; species Solenodon paradoxus. Next base: position 91,156 of record RJWH01004130.1, on the reverse strand, counting down.
TAAATGAGGTCTGAGAGCATAGAGTTCAGACAGGGAGAGCAAAAGCATGTGGCTGAGGTAATAGTGCGTTCACGGTGCTCAAAAGGGTCTTGACAGGAGTAAGGGCAAGGCCAGGGGAAAAGGCTGGAAAAGCCTTTTGAGTATCAGGTGCCTTTGGGATTTTCCTGTGGACAGTTGGGTACTTCTCATGCAAACCTGTCATGCAGAAACTTTGGATCCTGAATACAGGGGGGCTGAGGTGGGGCCTCCAGTGATCAATGCGGGTGCTATATGGACTCTGCTCTCAGGAGTCACTAGCTGCATAGAGAGGGGGCAAAGGGGAGCTGCCGAGGGTCAGCAGCTCAGAGTCCAGGGACATCTCTTCTGCTCTCTAGTCCCACAGATCATCTCTGGCCTCAGGTCCTGAGGGATAAGCCTCACAGCCAGAGGCTCCTTTCCCTGCACTGCGTCATGTAGGCTCAGAGACAAGATTTTAAACGGATGAGGAAATCCACCATGAAGCTACTGAGCTGAAAGCAAAGGGCCAAAGCTCTGACAAGATACATGCCATTGACTGGCTCAGTGCTGAGGACTCCCAGGTTTGGGCCTCGCCCAGAGGGCTGCCAGTGGGACAGGAGCAGGTCCAGACTGCTTGCTGCTGCTGGTTCTCCTGGGAAGACCATTCTGTGAAGAGGCCGAGTTTGGGAGGAAACGGGGGCTGGGGACTCACGTTCCCTCACCCCGAAACCACTGAGACATCTTGAGCCTAAAGCCCCCACCCAAGATGGCCCGCCTCCACTGAATGGCCAAGCGCTCCCCTCCATCGTGGTGCCCATCCCTCATCTATAGTGTCTGCGCTTGACCCTTCTGCTTCCCGCCTGCCCCAGCATCTGTCAGGAGTCAGGCGCTGTCCACACCAGCTGTCTCATCACAGGCTGCGTACCTCTTTGTTCAGAATGCCCAGAACGAGTCCTCTCGGGCTATTGTTTATTAAGCCCTCCCCATGTGCCAGACACTGTGGCCAGTGTTTACTGTCTTTTAGTCCTTGTGAGCAATTGTATGAGGTTTTACAGATGAGGACACGCTGGTTCAGGGGTTAAGTACCTTGATGAGGTCAGTAAGTGGTCTGATCTCAAAAGTGCACACTTTCAATGACTACACTACCTCGCGTTTCTACAACAGTCAGTCACCCTTACACAGAAACAGGATCTATCCCCATGGCAACTGTACTATTGTCTCCAATTGTCTGCTGCGCCCGGGCCCCCGTCCTGCCCCATGAGAGCGCTCTGTGCGTCCTCTCCGCTGTTCAGTGGCTCATGGAGCCCTCCACTAGAGCAGCATCCATTCCCATGCTAGTGACATCAGGCTTGAACAGGGGACATGGTTTGGACACCAGAACCGAGTAGAAAGGACTACTTCAAAGCCAATGCTCTAAGAGGCATCATGCACCTGCTGGCTCCCCTAACCCTTTCCTCTGCCACAGAGCAGCGCAGCGCAAGTAGGGTCGCTCTTTCAGACACGTGGAGCAGAACCTCAGCAGCCAAACCCACGGCTCTGACATGTGAGCAAGAGTAAAGCGTGGACAAAGAAACAAACGTCGGTTATAAGCCACAGAGATTTCGGGGTTGCCCACTAGCAGGATTCTCATACTGCGATGCAAGGGGAAGCTAGACATGAGAGGCTGAGGTGTCAGAGATCACGCTGCCTGCACGTCACCGGAGGGCAAGGAAGGGCCCTGGATAACTTAGCACAAGGCCACGGGCGCCTGGAGTCCAGATCCATACTTACCTGGAGGCGGTCCCTGCCCATAAGGTCCAGGGTGCTGGGCACCATAGGAATTTGGAGGTGGCTGTCCATAGGGACCCCCTGGGGCTGCACCACCGTATGGTGCTCCTGGAGTTCCAGAGGGGAGCCCCCCAGGACTGGGGTGTCCATAGGGTCCTCTGCCAGCAGGTGGTCCGTAAGGCCCTCCAGGGGCAGGACCTCCTCCATACCCACCACCAGGGGGTACCCCGCTGCCGTACTGCCCTCCACTGTGGGGTGGTCCAGGGTAGTAGCCACCCGGAGGGGCTCCAGGTGCTTGTCCTGCGGCTCCGGGGCAGCCCTGCAAGAAGAGCAAAGCCACCAGTCAGAAGGACAGGCCAGGCAGCATACGTGGCGCAGCACGTTGGTTAGAAAGCCTTGCCGCTGCCATTCTTTCATCGGATCCCACTGACAAGGTTGGAACAATGACCCCACTGCTTAGATGAGAAACCTGAGGCTTCTAGAGGGGATTACCCAAGGTCACAGTGTCAATGCCCTGCAGAGTCGAAGTTGGAACCCTGCTCCCTGGCTCCCTTCCCTGCATACCAAGGGGCTCCACGAGGGCTGGGGTCATGTCTGGGTTGCCACTTCATCCCCAGCCCCTATGCAGAATCAATATTCAGTACATACTTATTGTATGAACAAGCCTGCAAATGATTCCAGTAGAATTCCAAATCCTCAGCCGCCAATCTCCCCATCAGTGTGCAGAATGCACGCACAGATGTGGTCTCCACCACACACCCGACCCTTAGTCATGAATGATGTGTCCATGTCTCAGACACATCCACAGTGCACCCTCCTTATCCTACTCTAGCTCATGATGCGGAAACACTTCCCCCCTCACTCAAGGTCTGGGGCAAGCAGGGGAACCCGCTCCTAAGGCAGCACAGTTCAATGCTTATGAGATAAAACAGCATTCAAGGCTCACCAGGTGGAGCAGCGGTTAGGACAATTAGCTCCAAAGGACACAGGCCATATGCCCCTGGGTTTGAGTCCCGGGTCCAGGGGCAGCAGCCAACATCAACAACTAAATGGAAACAAAATAAAATGCTTCTTCCTCCTTCTCTCTCTTCCTGCCTGCCTGCCTACTCCCCTTCATTCCTGCTGCACCTTTCCTTAAAAAACAAATACTACACACTCAAGTTCAGGTTCTGCCACTTACTAACTGGACTAATGATTCACCTTCTCTAAGCCTCTAGACTCTGCACTAAAAAGGGAATAACTGGTGTGCCCTGGTGGAGCAGCGGTTAAGTCAATTGCCTCTTAAGAATGCAGGCCACATACACCTGGGTTCTAGACCCGAGTCTGGTAAACAGTTTACACTATTTACCAGTGTAAATAACTAAATAGAAATAAAAATAAAAATGCTTCTGCCTCTCTTCCTGCCTACTTGTCTTCATTCCTCCCTGCACCTTGCCTTTTAAAAAAATAAATAAATATAAAATGGGAATAATAATAGTGCCTGCCTTGCAGGTTAGTATGTGAAAGAAGTTAGAAGACTCACGTGAAGCACTTTGATACAGGTCCTGACACAAAGCAAGAACTCAGCTTTTTTTTTAAGGAAGGGTGCAGCAGGACTGAAGGTGAGCAGGCAGGCAGCAAGAGAAGAGGGGAAGCAGCAGTATTTTACTCCATTTAGTTGCTCATCTATTTACACCCTCTAGTCCCGGATCTTGACCTGGGGACCTTGGGCTGTATATGGACATGCCTGCTACTAAACTGCTAGGCCGCCAGGGCAAGTCTAGACACAGTAATGATTAATAACAGCTCTCTCTATAGTCGGAAATCAAGTTCAGAAATATCACATACAGATTGTTAGAAGGGTCTGAGGCTAGCATGTAGGTCTCTTGGTGACAAGGCAGGGGGGAGAGGGGAGGCACTCCTTCTCTTGTCCGTGTCCCTGTGCCACCAACCAGGAATCCCTCAGCTCAGGGTGTTCAGCTCCTTCTACCGAAGTAGCAGCACAAGGCCTGGCAGAGCAGAGCCCCAACAAATCTGCAAACAGCTTAATTTCAAGAGACGAGAGTACCTTGGCTCAGCTCTGAGGATGGTGGCATCTAAAATGTTTCCAGATTAACGGGTAAGGCAGACCAGTGGCCTAACCACAGAGAGGCTGGACTTTGTCTTCTGATTGTGTTTGACAGCTCCTGGGACAGTGACCCTCAAGACTTCATGTAAAGGGGGTCTGCTTGCTCAAGGTGGGCTTCTGCAGGGAGTGAGGAGGCAGGGCTCTCCACCTCCGCACTGGGGGCGGACATAGCTAGGAGCGAGGCTTTTTCACAATGACGTCACAGAAAAGCCTCATCCCAAACCCTGCTCTCACCAGCTGAGTTCATGACAGTGGGCCAGTGGCTTAATCTCTCTATTTCCTGACAAACAAAATTAAGAATCCCTTCCTACTGCATTGACCTGTAGATTACAACAAACAAATGAAGCAGGATTTTTAGTTTAATTTTTAGCTAAAGACCCTTTTGATAAAATTATAAAAACTGATTAAAGAAATTTGCTCTAGTTGAAGATGGAGCTTGCAGAATCCCGACCATGCGGGAGCTCCCTTCCTGGCAAGATTCTGAGGGGCCGCTGCAGAATTCTGAGTGCTTCAATGACAGTTCTCAAACAATTAATAGAAGAAAAGAGGTTCTTAACAGTGCCTGACATACAGCAAATGAACCATAATTCCTAACTGCCATTGTTGTTATTCTATTATTACCAGCAAAGTCCTGGCCCAGGAAAACTTGGGGGTGGGGGGGCACATGACAGAGTGAAACACTCAAAGGCAGCTCACAGATAATTGAGGCACAGAAACTGTGCCATCTAACAAAACAGCAGGAGGAAAGAGGAGTTTAAAACAGATACAGAAGTGATGGACACAGGACTGCAAAGGAAGGGTGAAATCAGGGAGGGGTTCTACAAGACAGCGCTATTTGAGCTGGAATTTAAAAACTGAAAAACTTCCTAATAGCGTTGGAGAGGTATGCGGGAGAGGAACCCAGGAGCCAGTGACCTCTTTCTGTTCACAGAAGGGAAACGAGTTGGGAGGGGAAGGGGCTTGCGCACGTGCACTATGCCAGACCCACCCCCGTCTTCAACCCCGACCCCGCCAACTCATCCACATCCAATGACCCCTCCTGCTTCAGCACTCTCCCCTTAAGCAACACAGCTCAAGAGTCCAGCGATGGTGGGGACTCCGCATCACCTGGCCATACTCAACAGACTGGACACCAGGTCAGGAAGGAGCTGATCCACAATAAGGTCTACGAGTCAAGCCATAAACTGTACCTGGCCAGGGCACCTGAGGTCCAGCCCTCACCCTGAAGTAACAACCCAGGGTCACAAAGCACATGTTGCCAGGGAGGTCGCCTGACCTTCGGGCTGTCACCTTCCAGGGAACTGCTGGGTCTGGTGCAGTCTGGCAGGTGCAGTCTCGCAGCAACCAGACCCTTTGCTTTCTGTACCGAAGTTCTCGCGTGTAGTTTACAGAATACTTTCACATACACACGGTGCTACTAGCAGAATCTTGCCAGAGACCTCTAACAGAAACAAGGAAAACAGCAGATCTACTTTCACATGGAGAAACTAGGATGCACAAATGTTAAAGGACTTAATCCAGCAAATATTGACAGAGTGAGATTACTGTGCTAAACTCTGTGCTGGACCTGGGAGCACAAAATTAAATAAGGCCTGCCTCTGAAGAGCCCACAGATAATTATGATACTAGCTGATTGGTATCATCGGAAAACATCTATTTAAATGCTATGAAGGAAGCACAGGCAGAGGAGTAGCTGTTCGTTCAATGAGCAATGAAATCAACAAATGCATGAAGTGGGTCAAGGCAGGCTTCCAGCAGGAAGCAGGAGTTACTGCAGCCCGCCCTGAAGAGCACATAGCATTCATACACAGAAAGGCAGAGAAGGGCATTCCAAACAAGGGAAAAAAGGCACAGACCTAAGAGCAAGCATGGCATGGTCGGGGAATGGGCTAGAAAGCAGAGGGTAGGGGCAAGAATGCAGTGTGAATTCAGAAAGGCAGGCTCTTTACACATGCCTTGTCTGAACACCTGAACCACTGCACTTCAGCTGGCTGGTGAGTACCTACTATCTTTAGAGCAGTCTTTGTGTATTATCATCCCCATGCGACAGTGAGCTACCCCAGGGCAGACACTGGGTTTCCTTCATCACTGGACACCGGGTTCCAGCACAATGCCTGGCACCTGCAAGCCTCTGTGTTTGAACAAAGGAATAACGCTAAAGTGTTTGGGCTTTCTGCTGGAGAAAACAGCACCACAGAAGAGTTTCCAGTAGGGGAAGAATGAGATCAGAACCTTGTTTAGAGAATTAGCTAGAGCTGGGTGGAGGATGGGCTGGTGGGGGAGGCCAGGTGCTGGGCAGGCAGGGCATGGACCCGACAGTAGACTTGCAGATGGAGAGCACAGGATGGACTCTGAAGGCATTTCAGAGGAGACGAGACATGACTTGGAGACTAATTAGATTAGGGAAGAGCCAGAGGGAGTGAGGAAAGGGACGTGTTTAGAATGACTCAGGTTTCTAGTTTGTACAAGAGAAAAAAAAATGGAGTCACCAAGTGAGGCAGAATTCAGATTGCAAAAGAAGTTTGGGGAAGATGGTTCCCCTATGTTACTAAAAATATGAATCAGAAATAAAACCAGAGTCCCTTATTCCATATTCTTGTATACTACTCCAGGCTGCCAACCTTTTTGAGAGTTTTTCTAAAAGCATTTCATGCTGATAAACACAAAACTGAAACGGGGCGGAGGGGCGGACGACAGTAAGAGGTTAGTAACCATGATCTCCAAAGTGTCACAGAAAATATCCCTAGGGCTACAATGATTGCAAATAAACTACACTTGATATCCTGGGATCGGGGAGGGGATATTACCATTTACCGAGGTTCTCCTAGGTGCTCCTAGTTCAGTAGGCTCCCTGACTGTCAGTCCTGTGAGGTAAGTGCCATTATTCCCATTTTACAGATGAGGAAATGAAGGCGCAGTGTTCAGTAATGAGCTTGTGATGATGCAGCTAGATGAGTGAGTTAGGATTCCGAAATCTGTGTGATGCCACACCGCTACCCTCTTCTATGTGGGTAAATGAGGGGCGTTCACATGCGCCAGCACCAGGGATTGTCTGAAATGTATGTCAAATACGAGGGATTTCGACAGCGGACAGAGGTATGGGGGGTGGATTGGGTGACTCTTCAGGGGCTTCAAGTCCAGAAATGAAGGAGACTCAGAAGAAACTCCTTCTCTTTTCACTCAACACCAAGACTCAGTGTGAGAGACACAGGATTGGAAGAGACCACAAAGATCCTCCAGCCCGTCTGTCCATGGCGGCATCTGTAGCAGCACCTGGAATCTGTCTGCAGTCCTGCCGGTGGTGTGGCGCTCACCTCTGAAAGAGCCCACTCAGAAAGTCCTATACTTTCTCCTGGTTCTGAGGGCTCACTCCTCCATCCCAGGATTCTTGTAAAGCTCAGCGGTATCAGAGGCTGACGACTCCTGATGGGAGGACAGGAGTGTCTATTGCAAAGACATGCCCCAGAGCTAGCCCTCAATTGCCTCTTAACTCTCAGAGGCTAAACAATCACAGGACAGGAGTGGTTTGAGCATTCACCACCAGAGCCTTTTAAAATATTTAAAGGCCAGAAACCTGCAGTCAATAAACAGTAAACCAAGAACTGTCCCAAGACTTGGACTACCACCTGGGTGCTGCCACTCCCAAATCTCTCCAGCTTCATCTCTCCTGAGCTGCAGACCCCAAACCAACCTCCTGATCTTCTCTCCACGTCTGTACCTCCCTGTGTCCCCATCTCAGTGGACGCTACCTCCTTCCTCCCAGCTACTCAAACGTAAAACCCCCGTGCACTCCAGGCACCTCCTCTTTTCTTTCCTTCCCTCCACTGTCTCAATTCTACCTCCCAAACCCATTTCTCCAAGACACTGTTCTCTCTAACCTGGATCCCTGGAATAACATTGGTCTCGCTGCTGCCACCAGTCTCTCCTGCTTCAACCCATTCTCACAGCATCGCTGTAACCACTCCAAAAGCACACACCAGAGACACGTCACCAGCACCCTCACCCTCTAAGGATGAAGTCCACTCTTCCCTCAGATGGCATACAAAGCTCTGGTCCTTGCTCACCTGCAGGTCTCATTTGTTACGCCTTGTCCCCGATCTACGACGCTAAGCTGATCTTAAATTTCTCCAAACACCAGGCTCTTATTTGCTTCCTGGCCTTTGAGCACACTCCTCCCTTCCATTCTTTACACGGCTGACTCCTGCTGGTGATTCCATTTTGGGTTTAAATGTCCCCTTTTAAGCTTTCCTCCTCCCTACAACACCACGGCCGCCCCGGACTGAGTTAGGTGTCCTCCTGTGCTATCCAAGTGCTTTATATCCACTCCCTTTCACTACTTCTCACACCGATTCTACGACTCCTCTATCTGTATTACTCTTCCACCTGAAGAATTTACTATAAACCAAATAGCACACCAACCTTGTTACACTGTTATCTCATTGACTCTTTATGTTAACACGAGATATTTTTATGACCCCATTTTTAAAAAGGGGAAATAGCCTCAAACGGCTGTAAGAAATTTCCACATAGGAAGGCAGAGGAGGCACTCAGTTAAATCTGACTTTAGAGAATCAGATCTCATCATGCTGGCTGCCCCAAAGGACCAGAGGGTACCTGAGTTTTTTAACTCCCAGCCCATGCTTGAGTACCCCGGGGCAGGAGGCGGTGGGAAATTACAGGAGTTCTGACTCCTAACCACAGCTGGACTCCTCAGGACTAAGTACTGGGTGGAGGGAAAGCAGCCCTAAGCTTTGGGGCACTTTGAAAATAACCCATTTCCTTTATTGAAATAGCTTGGACCAGAAGCTTGACAGTTTAATGAGGGTACAATGGGAGGAGAAAAAGCATTTCTTCTATTCCAGACACATGCTTGTGTTCCTTTTCAGTATTTCACCCTGAGCAGAAGCAAACATGACACAGTAACAGCAGCAGCAAGAGCTCTGCCACCACGCACCAGCATATATTGTATTAGCGACGTGCGACACTCCCTGCAGGCCCTGTCATATTTTATTCCAATTTGGCCCTATGAAGTGTTACTCCTCCCCTTTTACAAGCAAGGAAACTGAGGCTCAGAGTCCTTAGATGACTTGTTCAAGGAGATAGAAGTATTAAGAAGTACAATGAGGAGGTTAGCCCAGTTCTACCTAATTTGGAGTTTGAGGCTATTAATTTCTTTGTCACTGCTTCTCAATGCCTGGGCCCATACAGGGCATTGAAGAGGTCTGATGTGGAACCTGAACTGTGCTGTTTAAAATAAGGCCCTGGGTAACTCCAATGTGGTCTATTCACTCAGAAACAATACACCACAGTTTTTCCAAACTGTTTTCCTCAGGAATACTAGTGTCACCAAAAAATGTCCAGAAATACAAGAAAAAGGGGAGGGCGAGTTTACTGTCTTAAATTACATAAATGTAAGAAATACTGCATATTTTCTCCCTCTGAAAAATTTACAATGTATATTAACGAATTGAGAATTCTGAGATGTTTTGTGAACACTTATTCAGTGGTATTTAAGAATATTTCCCCAACTTATTTAACCACAGAACCCTCCTCTATTAGCAATACCAAGTAACATCTTGTAAAACCCAGCAAATAGAATGGAGCTTGGGAAACACTGTTATACTTCCTCCTCACCCTTATGTAGGATGGTGTCACTTTCCTGCCTCTGCTAAATATGCAATGAACATTCTAAGTTCTAGCCTTGGCCTCTCACTGGCTGTGTGTGACCTCGGGCAAGTCATTTGACTTTTTTAGGTTTGTTCCTTGGCCATAAATTGGGATCATTATCCTTGCATGCCTACAGGCCTTTATGACTGAGATCATGTAGGTCCAAATGCTGTGTGCAAAAACCGTACAGCAACGCACTCTCTTGGACTCTCGCAATATCTTTTGACATGTGATTATACTCAGTTGAGCACTATGTAATATCCCATATAATCCTGTTTTCCAATTTTTCTTACATGGATTTTATGGCCTTAATTCATATAACTTGGGGGCAATTCAGGAGCCCTCCCTTGTCTTCAATTCCCTCGTCTTAAAACAAAGGACTATTCTGAGGGCCCTCCAGGCACTGACTGACCTTCTAGGAGTCTAGTAAAAATCAAAATTACTAAAAGGCAATACCTGTTACACTGCTAGTTGTCCCAAAGCTTTACGACTGCTCTTTACAACAGTTCTGTGAGGCAGACCCTGTTATTCTGCCTTATTGTACAGAAGAGGAAACTTTGGCTCAGAAAGGTCAAATATCTTGTTCTAGCTCAAACTTTGGAAATGGTGGGACCAAGGTGTGAACCTTCCTGAATCCAAACTGCACTTCACCACCCTATCCTTGTGTTAATTAACAAGGGCTTCTGCCACAGAATCACCCTGCTGTGCCATTCTTGGCTAGATCGGGACGGGCCACGAGTGGGAAGAGGCATCTGCTGACAGGCCCAGGCAGTCTAACCGCATACCTTCAGATGTGTGTCTTCTCCGGGTTTCACTTTTCCTAAGTGTGCAATGAAGATACTGGACTAAGTCAGAAATCAACATGCTTGCTAAAAACCACAGGCTCGCCTGATTTTGATGCAGCACGGCGGGGTACCTTTCACCGGCAGCCCCAAATAATGCTGATGGAGCCAGTACTCTAAACGTCCTGTCGACGTGGATGACCACGCCCAAGCCGCCCGTGGTAGGAGCCTTGGGAAAGTGTGTAACCCAGGTCGAGTTCAGTCTGGGTCTGTGGGGGTCCAAGCTCCCCAAGTCCTCTCGACCGCGACGTCAAAGGGGGCGCGACGCGACCTCCCAGACGCGCACTCAGTCCTGCGTGACGTGAGACAAACGCGACCGTCCGTCCCGTTTTCCTTCTCTCTCGCGCGACATCACCCGGAAAGAAACGTCAGCATGGGAAGGAGGCGGAAAAAGCTGGGAGACAGCAAAGCCGGAGGCCCTGGGGCTGAGCATGGCAAAGCCACTACCTGCACTCGCCACCCCTCGCCACTCACCTGCCCATACGGATAGCTGGCCATGGCGACTCTGACGTCACACGTCAGCGAGAGGCGGGGCTTCCTGGATCAAGCCAGTCCCTCGCCAGAAACTGGGGGCGGGCCCGTTTGTGATTGGACATCTACTACTGTCAATCCTGGTCACATGGGTTGACGAAAGCGAGGCTATAGGGCGGTGGTTGGGCCCCTCCCCGCTAGGCTCAAGATGCTATAAACATCGACGGAGGATTTCCGGAAGTTTTAATTGCTCTTTTGGGGCCCCTAGTCCTCCATTTCCCGTCCTAGAGTAGGCCCCGGGCCCGCTCAGGGTCGGGTATTGAGTGAAAAGCTTAGATGAGATGTGTCTGCGGTGGCCATGTTATAACCTGGCAAATGAGGCGCACGACTATGACGTATTGCTGTCGTCGCTCCCAAGTTCCCACCCGGGAGGTGTCTAGTGGTTGCCCTGACAACGGGGAACCGCCAGAAGCCTCCCGGAAAGGGAGAGTTGGTGGCGGTACTTCTCTGTAATGCTAAGTCACCGGGTGGAGATCATCTAAGTCCTCTTATTTCATAAATGGGAAAACTGAGGTCCCGAGAGTGACTGGCCCTAGTTCACAGTGGGTTAGCGGCAGAAGGTAACCTGTAACTGGGGGCCGTGGATGTCTGATTCTTAGCAGGGAAGTTTTGACTGGTCCCCAAAGTAGAGCAAGTCGGGGTTACTAAGGGACCTGTAGTCATGTACTTGCTGTTGGTGGTTTGGGCTCTACATCTTGATAGTTTTGCTTTGTGTTTTTTGTTTCGTTTTGCTTTTTTCCTTGTTATGTCTCAGATACCTACTGCACTGCCTTTCGCTGTTTTGTTTTGTTTAAAATAAATAAATACTGTTATGAGTGTTATTCATCCCAGCCCATCTCTAACCAACCAGGCACTTTGCAGAATCAATAATGACCCATGCTACTTGCCACTGAGGAACCTGTGATGACTCCTCTTCATCCACAATGAGAAAATTAGGCTCAACCGCATCATTCTGGCACTCCAGACCCTGACAATTTGGCCCCACCTCTTCTTTGTAATCTTCAATCTTACGGCCTCTGTCTTCCACTCTGTACTCCTATGTTCACTTTCACTGTTTAGCACTCTTGCTTTGAAGTAAGGATCTTGATTTTATCACTTCTTCACTCGATGACCTTGGGCAAGTTATTTCACCTCTGGGTCTCAGTTTCCTCAACTATCAGAAACAAATCTGTAAAGGGATTTGAAAAATGAGATTATTAACCTAAAGACCCAACAGCTGACTGAATAAAGAAGCTGTGGTATGTGAATATACTCAGTGAGGTCCTGCTAAAAAAGATAAAATCATGCTCTTTGCAACAATCTGGCTGGAACTGGAGGGGATCATGTTAAGCAAAATAAGTGAGAAAGAAAAGGAGAAATACAAGATAGTTTTACTCTTATGTGGACTATAATGAAATGAAAGAAATGAACATACAAATCCCAACAACATTAATACAGGACACAGGACTGTGGTTACCAGGGGGTGAGACGGGGGAAGGGAAAGAAAGAGGGGAAAGATAGTGGTAAAGGACACTAGAACTGGATTGCCCTGGTGTCTTGGTGGTCTAGTACAACCTGAGTGCAGTCCACCTGCATCCCAAGGTCCCAGGTTCAAGGCCCAGGCCAGGGTGGAACAAGCAAGATGAACAATTAAAGTGTTTCTTCCTCCTCTCCCTGCCTGCCTGCCTGTACCTTTCCTTAAAAAAAAAAAAGATATGCGCTGGAAGAGCAGCAGTTAGGTCAATCACCTCTGGAAGATGAAGGCCACATATCCCTGAACTCAAGTTCTAAGCCTGGGGAGAACAACCAGTGTGAATAAATAAAAATATATGGAGTTCTTCTTCCTCCTCTGTCTTCCTGCCAGCTTGCCTACTACTGCCTTTGTTTCTGCCTGTACCTTTCCTTTTAAAAAAAAACAACACTAGAACGCTGGTGGTGGGTGTAATGTGAAGTAGACTGAGATGCAATTTCCGTATCCTAAAGTGAATATAGCATTGTGAACAAAAGAAATCATATGAAAAAAGAAAAAAATGAACTTATTGCACCTACATCATGTTCAAACAGGCTTTCAATGGCCAAGCTGCCTTTCCATCTTCAGTCCTTGAAAGCTCAGTTCCAGTTCCATCCTCCACTGAACCCTCCCACATTCCCTCAGCTTCAAAGCAAGTCATTCTCATGTGCCTTTCTCCCTTTGCACTAGGTACTGTCCCTGTTCCATATTCCAACCTGCTTCATATAGGTGCTCTTTTAGATATTTCCCCAAACCACTTCCTCTCTTCATATCAGAAAATCCCCCGAGTCTCTTAGGCCAAAAACCTACCATCATTCTTATGTGGCTTCTGTTGTTCCACACTCTGCCTCCTCCATTTGCTGTAGTTTAAAAATTGCTCTTTTCTCTCTCTTGGCACTATCACTTACTGCCAGCATCTGTGACCTGAATTATGACAATGCTCCCCCAGACCAATGTCCCTGCTTTCACTCCCCTGCTCTCTTCTGCATAGGTCAACCAGAGTGGTTGTCTGAAATGTGAGTCAAATCATGTCATTCTGGGCTTAAACTTCTCCAAAGTCTTCCCGTTGAGTCTTATACAATCTAAACGCATCCTATGACCTTCTTGGCCCTACATGGCCAAGACTTCACGAGTGTCTCCTGCCTCACTTGCTGCCATGGCTGTCCTCAATACACTGCAGCCATGCTGGCCTGGTCTCCATCCCTGGGACACACTGGGCGCCCTTCTGCCTCCAGATTTGGGGGTTAGCTCTTCCCTTGCCTCTTCGCCAGCTGACTCCTCCTTTCCAACCAGGTCTCAGTTCCAACATCATCGCCTTGGGTGGACACCTCTTGATACCGCATCTAAAGGAGCATTAACCTCCCCACACACATTCTAGTCACTTGTCACATCACTGTTTCTTCATTTTTTTTTTTTTTTTGTAAAACTTGTCACTCATTGAATTGTCCTCTTTAAAGTTTACATGTGTATTGTAGGATTGTTGTTTTTTAATTCACTCCTCTATCCTTAGCACCTAGATAGTGTTTGATATGAAGGCAATAAATGTTACTGTTGTTGTCACTCTCTACTGAAAGGTTGCTGGTGCCAGGCTTTGTGCTAAGTACAATGTATTATGTTATTTCACCACAGTCCTTTGAGATAGATACTATTACTCATTTATAAAGGCTGAGAAAGGCTAAGTGACTTTCCTACTATCAAGCAGATGAATGGAGAAGCTAGGATTTGAACCCAGATCTACTCAATAGTTAGCAATAAGTAGGTCTTATCTCCTTTTCTCATAACCCTCAGCCCTAGTCAAAAAAAAAAAAAAAGGTAGAATTGAATTATAAAATCTCAGAAAGGAAGAAGTCCTGCATTCCGGGCTGAAAGTCAAAGGACATTTGCCAGAATTGAAGAGTGACATCTGGCACACTGGGGTAATGTGACAACCACTCATTTTATTCCACAAACATGTATAGTAACCTATTGAGTTGCCATCACTTGCCAGACTCTGTTCCAGGTGTTGAAGGTTAAATTCCCAGAATTCCATGCTCCCAGCCCCCTCTTCTCAGCAAAGGCTCTTAGGAGAACTTTCAGTTGGATGTCTGTGCTCTTTGGGGTCAAGGTCATATAAGTCATCCTTCAGGCAGTCAGAGACCAGCCAAAACCAATGGCCAGGCAGTGCCTCTGAGGACCTGCAGCAGTGCCAGGTGTGTTTATTTTGGAGGGGGCCAGATAAAAATGGAGCTCAGGATCTTCCAGAGACTGAAAAACAATTCAGTCATCTCCAAAACCTCAACTACCTGAGGCAGACCAGAGTGGGTGGAGAAATTCCTGTTATTGTTTCAGCTTCAGCCAAAGCGGGAAACTTGGATTCCAGCCCTATTAAGAGCACAGAGCGCTTTCCTGAGTTCGTGGAAATCCCATGGTTGACCCCCCAGAGGTAGGCAGAACTCGGTAACGGAAGGCCTACCCATGGAAAATGTCACCTTCCCTAGAGACACATCATCCCCCAGCATCCTGGCTGAGCACCAAGCCCCAGTATTGCTTCCTGAGAAGGAATACGAAACCCACCTAGTTATTAGGGAATTCATTCTCTTTGATTCCAGCTAGGTCCAGTTCTAGGATTTACATTCCAGCTTGTGGCACTGAGGGTGACTCGCAGCTTTCCACAGACCCAGCAGAAAAGCGAGGACTGCAGACACAGCAGATTGGCCACACTCCCTCCCCTGAGGGGACCATGTGGAGAGCCCTGGATGCATTCTCCTCCCAGAACCACTCTGGACGACGATAGAGACCAGTCTTGTAAGGGCTTAACAGACCACAGGTGAAAAAAGTCTAAGAAGATTCTGTTGAATTCTGGTGATGGGAAATGAGACTCTAGATGGTCTCAGTTTCCTCTGTAGAATAAATATGCAGCAGCCTTTTCTCCATCTTCCAGCGAAAAGTTCTGAAGAAAATTAAGGACCCTCCAGTCCATTCTTCACTCTGCCTCCAGTGAATTCCCTTTGAGGCAAACCTGACTCAACATTCTTTCCTGAACCCTGCTTCCCGCTGTCTGTCCTGCCTCTGCTCCACATTCCAGCCATACTGAGCTGTCTCCTATCACTGCGCCCTCCATCCTCTTTGGACTTGGCACGTGCTGTTGCCTGCTGCCTACGTCAATCTGTCTAGACAAGATTAGGTCCCTGGGCCCTGTGCTCCCCTGGCACCTGGTACTGCCCCTTTAGCCCACTTTGCTGTAATTACTTGTTTAACTCTGCTTTCCCCATTGATGCCGTGGGGGCAGGGGCTATATCTATCTGCTTGCCTCTGACTCCCCAGAGCCCGGTAGAGTTCCTGGCACCAACTAGCAAGAGGAAATGGACTCATCAAGTTAGACTTCACCAATCTGAGTGATCTGTATGTTGCCTTAAAAACCTGGCATAGACTAAAAAGTAAAGACGGAAGAATAATAGGGCAGGAAGATGAGAGAGCTGTCTAGGAGTGGAGGCTGCCCTCTTCCTTCCTTTCTCTTCCACTTACCCAGCTCCTAAACCGATGAGCAAAAATCCATGGATTTTTTTTTTTTTTTTTTTTTTTTTGCTGACCACAGTAACAGAAGAGACTATAAAATTCAGCTTTCCATCTGTTTCTTCATGGTCCAAGAAAATACAGCAATTTCAAACTCCAGGGAGACAACAACTCAAATCATGAAAGCTTAAGCTAGCCTGTCGTAGAGTCCCTGAGGAGCAGCATGAATTGGACTTGGGAAGACAAGTGAAGAAAGCATCATTTACTCTGTTAAGATAGATTCCCGGGTGGCCCTCGACAAGGATGAGTTTGATGTTTCCTCATAGATTTTCCTCTCTGGTCTTCAAAGCCAACCTGCTCAATTCAACAGCTGGTCCTTGCTTCTCTTTCTTTCTACTCGTGCCAATGTGCTACTTATCAGGATGCCCATCATCAGCCAGCGTTCACAGACTGGGCTGAAAGTAGAAGCCAGCCCTTCCAATGGCAGGACTTTAACATCTGTCCTCATCCACTGTCCAAAATTGGCTGCTACTTCAATGCAAAGATGAGGCGTTTGCTTTTTAATGTTTTATGTGAGAACCAGGTTAATCGAGAATGGCTAGTGAGAGATGAAACAGGAATGGAATCCCCTCTCTAAAAACATCAGGTGAGGCACTCATGACATGTTCAGGAGCCAGCCAGATCCCATGCCTCTGGCCACCAGCACACCCCTGCTCCTGGCAGGAAAGAAAATAGGGCAAAGGTTCTGAAAAGTCATCCATAAGCTGGTCCCCAGGTATTTGGGGTCCAAGCAGAGAAGGGAATTTTCAGAAATGTGCTGGAAACGCCAGTGCTGGAGAGAAATGACAGGCAGTTTGGAAGCTTCAGGCAGTTTGGATAGGCATCTGGACTCTGGGTACATTTCTGAGCCTGCACTATGATCCCTTTGAAGTTTATCCAACTTGGATAAACTTTCCAGAAAGCTGGGGCCAGTAAAAAGTCTTTCTGTGGAAGTTCCTCTGGACGTGTCCTCTTGTTTTTTCCCAGGGCACTGAGCCCATGAGGACCTGAGTTTTGAAAAGGAGAGAAAGAGGAAGCTCTAGAAAGAATATTTCTATGATAGCTCATTTGCCGTTCCTCCGTGGCCTTTTCACATATGGAGAAGAGACAGTAGACAGATCACCAAACCCCCTGGAGGCCTTTGCAGGTGATTTACTTAGAACAGCTTGTGGCTTGCCCAGGACCCCTTGGCAAGAACACACCCTGTTTCTGAGGGCCTGGCTACCACGAACAGCTTAGATTAACAAAGAATAACAAAATACACCATTTGCAGTTCAGGAGAGCTGGTGACAGGGCCTCAGTACAAGCAGGGGTTTCCATCTCATTTCCTGGAGAAGCATTCCCTGGTTGCCTAGGCTGGAGACTGGAGTCTCTCTCCTCCTGTTCACACAGGTTTCTAATTACAGAATTACTGGAGCAGCACAGAGAGACTGCACGCGTGCGGCTAATGAACACACCTCGGCATTTCCCAAGGTGCCACCTGCATTAGCTTTGGGTCACACTCATGAGGTGCAGATGGGGCAACCCTGGTGTTGTCAGGGAAACAAGTAGGGAGGGTGTCAGGACCCCGGCAAGAGCAGGCCTTAGGTCAGGGATCAAAGTTCCCATATCAGGGCAGTGAATTGTCCCTGGCGCCCCCCGGGCCGAGCAAAGGAATGCAATCATCCGGAATGATAAGAAAAGCCCATGGACGAGTCTGACATGTGTAGCAGGTGACCAGAACGGACCCGCTGCACAAAGGAACAATGACGGTTGAAGAAGCCCACTAATAACTTCAATGGACAATTTTGCCCTACCCAGTCAGGACCTGAAACCTGGCCTGGCGACCCTCTCTCCAGCCCCCTTCCTCACCATGTGGGTTTTTCATTAAAAACCCAGGGGCCGGCACGGCAGACCTGGTCCAGACCTCTGTCAGCTGGCGCCATTCCTTTACCCTCCAATTCTCTGCTTGCTCACTCGCCTGACTTTGCAGGTTCTTGTCACGACCCGAACCCCACAGAGGGGCCTTTGTGAGATGGCAGCAGGGGCTTCCCCCTGCTTTGGGCTCACTCGTGGGAGGAGCTGTGCCGTCCCCTGCTCTGACTTTGAAAAGGGTGCTGTGGAGGACAGGACACGAGGTCCAGAGGACCAAGGGGTCACTCAGCAGCATCTGAGAGGAGAGCTGAGCCAGGCCAGCCACTGGCTGACCACAGGCAACGTAGGAAATACCCTTCTTTTGACTCCGGGATCAAATGACAAAAGAGGGTGACAGGGAGATCAGCTGCAGCACCACAGAAACCCCACTGGAAGTGGGATTGCAGGTAGTTTTGTTTATTGATTGATGGATAAAAAAATATTAACAGCACTTTGAAAAACGAAAACATTCACAACCCATCACAGTCTTATCCGTTTGAGCCACGCCTTGCGGCTGGGGTCCTTCTGTATGGGAGGTGGAGCTCAGCCAAAAGGCCCCTTCATGTTCTTCATGGGCGGGTACTGCTGCTCCATGGGCATGGCCCCGAAGCAGTCTGAGGGGCTACAGTGGCCAGCCTTACCGGGCTGGCCCATGGGACCCGGGGGGCCAGGGATGCCAGGAATGCCCTGCTGGCCCATGGGTCCAGTTGCACCCATCTTGCCATACCCCGGAGGGCCTTGAGGACCTAGGGAGGGAAGAGTCAGAGAGCAGGTCAGGAGACCCAGACCATGAGAAAAGAAGCGAAAATGGTCATGGCAGCTACGACCTGCATGTGACGTGTCTACAGTTCCAGCAGGTTTTCACGAAAGCCCGATCTGATCCTTACGCTAGTTTAACAATAACGCTCCTACAAGCTACTTTTATTGGGAGCCTTCGTGTGCTAAGCCCCAGGCAGGTGCACTTTCAGCGTTGTTCATAGAATCCTCGCAACAATTCTGTGGGGAAGGAAGTGTTATCTCACTTTGGAGACATGGACGCGGGTGCACAGGGGCTGGGTCTCCAAGCCAGGTCATCAGGCTTCCGTTTGTGAGGCTGGACAGCCTGGTTTCTGCGACCTCCTCAAGGTCATACAGCCAGTAAGATTCCAAGCAGGGCTTGAACTCGCATTCCCTGGTCCCTCCACCTCTTGCTTTCTTTCCACAGTATCATGCAAGCCCTATTTAGGATGTGAGGGCAGACACTGGGTCCTCTACTCCCCTGTCCCCCCAACATGCCCTCGAAGTGTGTCTTGCACCTTTGGCATTTCTATCAGTGTTGGTGACTGGCTTATGTTGCAGGAGGGACACAATGAAAGGAGAGCTCAGCTGTTTCAGGTTCCGGTCTCACACACAGGTTTTTCCTACCTGGGGGGCCAGGGAGACCACTTTCTCCTGCAATGCCAACACCAATATCCCCCTTTTCACCTTTGGTACCAGGTAATCCTAGGATAAAAGAAAAGAAGAGGTCCTTTCCCTAAGCAGAAAGGTGACACACCCAGCTGGTTTGTTGGACACACACACATACCTGCAAACACATTCACACTGGACCTCGTGCAATGCTGAGATTTGCTCCAGAGAAATACGCGTGCGCTCTGGGAGCAGGAAGGCAGACTCACCTCTCATTCCCGGTAAGCCCTGCCGTCCTTCTCTGCCAATCTGACCAGGGAGCCCAGGGGATCCGGGGGCCCCTGACCGGCCTGGAGTACCATCTTTCCCAGGGGGCCCCGGTCGTCCGGGTGCTGCTACCATCTCCATGGGGAACTGCATCCTAGAGGTGTAGTAGGCCATCCTCTCTGCAGGAAAGGACGGGGAATGGTCACAGGGCACCCCAGGGACTCAGAATGACAGGCCTTCAGTGTGGAGTCCAAAACAGTCTCTTTTCAGAAGGATGTCAGAGCAAGGAGGAGGGTCGACCCCCTAAGTGGTCTCCCGTGCCTCGCCGGCACATCGCTTTCCACGGCTCTCAGCCCAGATCCGATTCCGGCATCTCTCTCCTCCAACACCTTTCATTAGTGCAACACTGGCTTAGAATAAAGTCCAGACTCCTTGCGTGGCATTCAAGATCTGCTTCCTGAGCAAGAAGTCTGGCCTCTTGGGGGCAGTCCATGCCTTCCCCAGTCCTGGACACATCAGTGCTGGTGAACCCATGTACACGAAGGGAGCTTTCAAAGAAGCCACACCAGCCACTTTGCCGATGCTGCTGCCCTGCCATTTAGAGCTCAATTCTTGCAGACTCAATTTGGTACCAATTTTCTTGTCTTTCTCCTTTGTTCCAGTGGGGGCTCGGGGAGGGCAGGAGGGAATTATTTTTATCTCTGAACAGAGCAGGTGACAAGGAAGGTCGGGAGTCTAATTGACTATAAGCCTGTAGGGGGCGTTCCATGAGGTGGGGGAGGACGCAGAGCTTTAAGAAGGAGCCAGGGTGGGGTATGAGGCAGCCGGGAGGGACGAGGGTTCCCACGGCCACCCAACCGGCTGCCAGTTACCGTCAAACATTTTAATGATCTCTTGTCTGATGAACCTCTTGATTTCATCATAATTCACTGTGTCTCCCTGAGGAGAGAGAAGAAAACCCGCCTCACTCATACTTCCCAGCCTGGTGTGCTTCCCGCAGGAACAGACTTCATGGAAATAAAGGATGGAGCGGTAGTCCCAGGGGCTTCCTGCCGATACTCAACCCAGTGTCCTAACCCCCTTGAAATGGCATAGAACACTGTGCATCCGGGCATTTTTCTGGCGGGAGACTCCCCAGATATCACCCTACCCCCGTTTCCCACACAGTTAAGAAACACTCATATGGGTGTCATGCTCTTTCCCATCAAGTGTCAGCAGGAGCTTCACAAGTGCGCCACCTGGCATGCCTGCTCGGTGGGACAGTGCCCATGGCTGCCAGCCTTGCCCTTACCATGGAGCCAGGCACCCCAGGCAATCCGGGGTTTCCCGCAGGCCCTGGCGATCCAGGGTGGCCCCTCTCTCCTGCAGGACCTGGTGGCCCCACAGGCCCCATGGAGCCACTCTTGCCGGGTCCACCAGGCATGCCAGCTCTTCCCTTCTCTCCTGCTTGGCCCTTCTGTCCTGATGGCCCCAGGTCACCCTACAAGAACAGGAAGTCAGCCCATGCCAAGTACTGCTAAGTTCACTTCATGATGCTTCAGCACTCTGCCCCTTCCCACCCATCCCTCCAGGAGCCCCCAGCATCTCCCTCTGGTCTGTGTCTCCAGCACCCCAAAAGGTTACCCCCCATCACTGCCCCCAGAGCGGACCCCTTCTAGAAGATTTTTTCTTGTTTTTTAAAGAAAAGGTGCAGGCAGGAATGAAGATGCATTGGCAGGCAGAAGAGAGAGGCAGAAGCAGCACTCCATTTTTATTTAGTTCACAATGGCTGTTCCCCCAAGATCTGCATCCCAAACCCAGGACCTTGGGATGTATGTGGGATAGCTCCCAGGTGTACTAGACCGCTAGGTCAGCAGGGCGCATCCTAGAAGATGGTTATTAAGCTGTTATTTCCTGCTTAGAAATTCTGGTGGCTCCCAACTGCCCTGAGGATAAAGTCTGATTCCTTGACCAGGCATTCAAGGCCATTCAAGCTATGGTCCTGATCAAGCTGCAGCCTGGCTCCCCACCCTCCAGAAAGCCTTCACCTGTCTTGTTGCTCCCTCCCCCTCTTCTCTACCCAGGGCACTCCTATAACTGGACTGTTCCTGTTCTTTGAGTGGCCTCCCTGACTCCCAGGCTGAGCCAAGTGCATCCTCCCTCCGATCCTCTGAAAACTGTGACTGGACTGAGTGAGTGCCATGGTTCAGAGGCCTCTGTTTACCCAAGCTGAAGAGAGAGGGCTTGGGATATAAGCAAGACCAAGCAGATACTTGCAGGATGAGTGAATAAGAAAATCCATCCACTGATGTGTGGATAAACTGGATTTCCCTTCTCCCAACCATAGCCAAGAACCCTGAGAAATTTTCAGAAATAAGGTTGCTCCCAGTTCTGCCCACTGGCCTTCGAGAGTCTCCTCTCCACGGTGAAGGCACAGCTGGGAGCTGGGATGAATCAGCTCTGAGCTTGCCCCTCACACCTACCTTTGGGCCAGGAGGTCCATAGAGCCCCTGCTTTCCGGGGGAGCCCTAGAGGAAAGCACAGGTCAGAATTCAAGTCTAGGCAGCATCTAAGCCGTCCTGGAGAGCGGGTGCTGGGCCCTGTGTAAGAAAGGACAGGACGACAGCCTCCCTGCCAGCAGAGAGGCTGGCAACTGGAAAGGAGAATGCTGTCCCCTACAGCATGGACCTCTGTGACCATGTTGGTTGGGCCACTTGTCACAGACAAAAAGAGATGAGCAGCCAGAATGAAAGCACTAGTGTGTGGCACACTGGAGGACCAGCAGCAAGTGTCAGAGGCCAAGGAATGTTTGTCTGGAGTCGTTGTCGTCATCATCATCATCTCCTTTTGACCAGCTACATGGTGAAAAAAAATAGCGAAAGCCATCCTCGCTCTCATTCTTGTCCCCCGATCCCCGCTTCTCGCCCCGGAACAAGGGCACCTGTCCATCTGTGCAGCAGCAGTCTGCCCCCAGGGGATGCTTACTGAAAGAGGCAGGTGAGGGCAAGGATTGGAGCCAGAGTACCCCCAGGGAGAAGGAGAACCCTAGCACGACAGTACCTCTTTGCCGGGGGACCCATCCGCTCCAGGTTCACCCTGGGGAGAGAGTGGTGGAGACGCGGTGAGCGCTAACCAAGCCTGCCCCCCACACCCGCTTCTGCCACCGCCCCGCACTCTAGCCTGCTCCAAGCCCGTGGACAGTGGGGACGCTGGGGAAGAGGAATCCTGACTGCAGGGCAGCAGGCAGATCCCTCGGGCCCGAGGAGCCGAGGCACACTGAGCTCACTGCTGGGCACCTCATCAGGGACAGATACATCACGGTTTAGTCCTGAACAGCCAGGCATGGTTTCTAGTTGCTGAGAAGGTAACAGTGGCCGCACTGCATTTCTGGCTGCTGACAGACGTCCTTGCTTAGCACTAAGCCCCCTGGGGAGGGGACAGGGGTGACCGGCCAGCCTCCACTGTCCGCGGAGTTGAGGGAATCTTTGGGTGGTGTGGGCATGGCCAGCATGGCCTGGGCACAGCATCGGCTGGAGCAGATGCTTTTTTCCCCCGTAAGATAGGTCCTCAGCACAAACTCCGCGCTGCCAGCCCCGAGCTTAGACTCGCCAGGCCGGCGGCGTTAGAGTTGAAACGAGGACCAGCTGCTGTGTCAGCAGGCTGACAGCTGGTGGGAAACAGGGCAACACCTCCACTGGGGTGACCGGCACCCCTGGCAGGGAATTTGGAGCTAGTTTGTTGGGGTGTGTGTTTGCCTGAATTATCTTCTAGCGGACCATGATCGAAACTAGGACAGGATTTCAAACCGGGCGGGGGTGGGCAGGGGGAGACGTGGGATAATCCCATACAAAGGGTGATGTGTGGTGACCTCTCTTTTCTCACAGCCTCTCCTTTCCCTGAGACATCAGGTGTGCAGTGGGGGGCTCCCCGGGGGCCCCGGGGCTGTGCTGGAGGACACGGAGTCGTACCGGGGGGCCAGGGTGTCCAGGTGGGCCTGGCTGGCCTGGAAGGCCTAAAAGGCCCCTTTCTCCAGTGGCTCCCCGGTCTCCTTTCAGGCCCTAGAGAAAAGATGGGTGGTGAGAGGGGAGGGGAAGGAAACAGAGACCTGGCACAGCCAGAAGCAGGCCACATGCCACCCCCAGGCCCACAGAGATGTGGCTGGTCTGCACATGGGGTGGCACCTGGCAATGATCCCCAGCCTCTGAAGGCCTTCACCACATGTTGGGAAGCTCTCCAGAGCCAGGAGAGGCTGATGCTTGGCATGGAGGAGGATGGGGACAAATGTTAAACAGGGCCAGACTCCTGAGGGAGCACGACACTCACCACTGCTGCGATCCCAGCAGGACCCGGCTGGCCTGGTGGCCCCGGTGGCCCCTAAAGAAAGATGAGTCAGTGAATGGAAAGAGGGTTTAGTAATAGGGTCGTGGAAGGCAGAGAGGGACACACAGCAGGAACAAGGCCTGAAGTCCAGCAGCGTCCTTCTCTTCCTTAAACCCTCCTTCCCTCTGGTCTATCACCATCAATCTGCCATATTTATGCCAGAGCTGAGGCCTGGGGGCCCCCGAGCACACAGGCCCCTCACCTGGGCATGCTGAGTACCCCTGGGGCTGCGCGGGGGGGCCTGGTCTGGGAGCTATAGCCCGAAGTCAGGTGTGGAGGGCTCTGGCCTGGGGAGGTAATGCCAAGAACCTTGCCCCCTTCTGTTTTCTGTTCTGTGGGAGGAATGAAGGCCAGGAACTGGGGGGTCTGCACAGCAGTGGGTGAGAGGCTGGGGTTCAGCACAAACCGCATCCCCAGGGATCATCTCCAAGCTCCAGACCTGGTGCTCAGGCCTCCCTGGGCCCCGTCTGCTCCCTCACGAGTGGCCCTGCCCTGCCTGGTCTGGGCCGAGTCCCAGTGCCCTTCTCTACCCCAAATCCACGTTCCTTCCTCCAAGGCAAAGCTTGAACGCCAGCCTCCCCAACTTCTCTGAACGCCTGAGCACAGCGCTCAGAGCACTTTCCTCTGCACTCCCAGAGGGAAACTTTTGGACTCTTTCCTCACCCTGCTGGGGCAGGAATGGCCAGCACTGGGACTGGCACACAGCAAGGAGCTAGGCTAGAGGAGAAATCTTGCATCACCCTTGTCCCAACCTCCCAATGCCAACATTACACAGAGTGTAACTCCTTTCACTGCACTGTGAGTGGGGACTGGGCGAGAGCTGAGGTCCCCGATCCAGGGCCTCTGGACCCCTTGACATCCATAAACATAGCATGAAGACCTGAGAGTTCCCTTCTGCTGGTCACAAACTACTTTTGACATTTCCAAGAGCCAGCTGCAGGAGGGCTGCCACCGACTGCCAGTGGATCTTCTTCGCTCTCGGACCCACCCAATCCAAGGTGCCCACTGCCAACGTCTGTTACTGATGAGTAAAGTAGATGGAAAATTGACTATTGCTTAATAAATATCCTCTCTGAGTGGCCCTATCTCAGTAAATACTCCACCCATGCACCTAGTCACTCAAGCCAAACGCAGCCGTCACCCTTGGTTCCTCCACCCAGGTCACCAGCAAGCCCTTTGCTCTGCGCCTGAGCCAGCCTGTGCGCCCAACAGCGCCCAACAGCGCCTCTGCCACCACCACCACGCAGTGGCGAAAGCCTCCTTCCACTCACCCCGCCCCACCCTGCCTCCAAGGTCCGTCCACACAGACTCCGGGGTCCCCAAACACGCCCTCTGCCTCGGGCTCTGCATCAGCCGCCTCCCTCCCTCGCCCGCTGCAAACACGCTGCCCAGACTGCTTGCACCACTGGCTGCTTCTTGTCCTTCATGCCTGGCTCAGCTATCACTTCTCCTGCAAAGAGTCATCTAAAGTGGCCTCCCAGCCCCTCCCTGCAGCATCACACTGTCTGATGTTTTGCCTGGATCTGGGGTCTGCTGTGACTACACGGCGGAAGCCAGGGAACCAGGCGACCTTACGGATCTCGCTGACTGCCGCAGCCCTGAGACTGGACGCATGCCTGGCCTGCAACAGCTGTTCCGTGGATGATATCTACTTGACAAGTAAACTCCAGTGCACCCAGATTATAAGAAAATAGCAAAAAGCCTGGGCACCCCTGGACTGGAGAGCCCACGTGGCTCTCCGTGGCCGGGCTGCTCCCGCGCTCAGTTCCTCAGTGTCAGCGTCAGCCCGCACTCCCCCTGCCCCCTGAGCCCGAGGGAATTCTCGCTCTCAGAGAGGCAGAGCCAGAAACAATTTAACTCACAACATGGCCAGGGGGCCCAGGTCTTCCCTGCGGTCCCATGGCTCCGGGTTCACCCTGCAGGAGTCAGAAAAAGGAGGGGTCAGCACAGACGCAGGCCGGGGAGGTAAGAGAGGGCTGAGCAGGCATCAGGAATGCCCATGGTCAGGGAATCCCAGCTGTGCTCTGGCCTCCAGACCTCAGCCTTCCAGGACTAGGAGCCAGCCCTGCTCAGGAGCAGTGCTGGGGAGGGGAGTGGGGCCCCTCCTGGGAACCGGGACCCACCTGTTTAGGTAGGTGACCCACCAGCCTGGTGGAAGGGGAACCAGTTACAACCCTTAGAGGAGGGAAGGTCAAATGTGCAGTGTTGCTGACAGCAGAACGGGGGTGAGCAGAGGAGAAGGGGTACAGTGGGAGCAAAGGGTCCGGGGTCCTTGGACAGTGGCGGAGACGGGGTGGAGATGGTGGGTGTCGGCGCCTTATCATCTACTTGAGGAAGAGTGAACCTGCGCCTCTGAAATTTGTAAGTTACCCCAATAAAAAAACAATTCTTTTCTAAAGAAAGGAGTAATGTGCCACTAAGCTAAACAACAAAAGTCTTCAATTCTATTCAGTAGGCAGTTGCTGGGCAAGGTTTGGTGGTTCTGGATTATTGCCTATGTATTGTGAAATAAAGCAACTGTAATTATGTTGGTGTCACTGCAGATCAATTTTTAGCACTGGGAAAATATATACAGATGTAAGATCAATGCGGTTAGGTTAAAATTCTATAGTCCTGGATGTGAATTAGAAGAATCTACATAAATCCATTTAGAAAAAAACAAGTGCAGTGTTGGGCCAAACCTCCCCCAGAAGCCAAGGAGCCAAGGCAGCCCTTCGCAGTGAGCAGAAGAAGGTGACTGTGTCCCAGACTCGGCATAGCCCAAAGCCCTCACCTCCGCTCCAGGCCGGCCGCTGCTGCCGGGGGGACCCGGTTTCCCACAGTCACCCTGCAAAAGAGAGGGGCATCGGAACTCACCAGGCCTCCGCTTGGCAACCCTCCCGGGTGAGCTGCATCAGAGGGAGGTAGTGGTGGCTCCGGCTCCGAGCGGGGGCCACTCTTAAAGCCTTCGAGCTGGCAGAGAGCTGAGCCCTAACCCAGGCTGCCAGGCAGTGACCTCAGGAGGCTGGGTGCCTAGGAGGGCATCGCAGCCAGGGGTCCGGTGGAATGTCCTCTCAGCTAGTGTCCACTTCTGTGTCTGCCTGGGGTTAGGCCTAAGGAGAGCCGAGAAAGCCTGCTTGGCAGAAGTGCCCAGGCCCTTACCTTCGGTCCTGGAAGACCAGGGTGTCCTGTTTTCCCCTTGAAGCCCTAGAAGAAAAAGCAGGGAGGTGCCACGTCCCGATTCAGTGAGAGACCTCATCCCATTCCTCCTTCCCAGGTTAAACAAGTCAGTGCAGACCAAGTCATCACATGGTCCACAGAGGCTCAGGTTGGAGCTGCCCACCACTGAGGACGCGCCAGGACCCACTCTGCTTGGGACTTCAGCAAATCGCTGCAGCTCAACTTACCGGGGGTCCCATGAGTCCAGGTGGGCCAGCAGGGCCAGGGTCCCCCTAGGGAAAAGACCAGGTGCACTGAGGCAGGAGCTGTGTCTATCACGTGCCCAGCTCGCTCCCACTGTCTTCCCTCTCTGCAGTGCCACCCCACATCCCAGCTGAGAGGGGCTGTCACTAGGGCCGAGGGGAGAGTCCAGGCCAGGTTCACCCTCAGCCTGCCTGTGGATCCCCTGTGAATCCTGGGCCCCATCTGGGTCTCTGTTTTCCTTCTTTTGGGTACAGAAGGGGGTTGATGCCATGGCCTTCCCTCTGCCATGGCCCCCAGCAAAGCCAGATCTGAGGACTCAGGCTCACGTCCCTCCACATCTGCAGTCTGCTTTTTTCTGACCCTCGGCCTAGTTTCTTTAGCTGCCAGAGGTTCTGGATATACATTGATCCCTTCACTGTCCGGCTTTGGTGAAGTCCAGCTCATCCAACCCGGGGAAATGGAAAAACCAAGGGCTCTGGGGCCATCGGGGTGTGGTGCAGTGAGAGGTAAACTGAAGGAAGGTGTGGGTACCCCCGACAGAGGGGACACTTCGGTTGGTTCCCGGCCCTGGGGATCCCCGGACTCTGGCTCGTGAAGGAGCAGAGGCTGCTCTCCCGGCCGGTCATCTCACCCTCAAGCCCGGCTTGCCATCCTTGCCATCCAGACCATCCAGGCCGGCGGTACCCTGGAAGGAGGAAAAAGCACTTCCACAAGCCTGTGCTGGAGCCCAAGGAGGAGAGACCTGACCCAACCCTCGCCCTCCCCAGCCCTCCCCCAGCAACAGCAACACAGGCATGCCCGTGCACACGTGTGCACACCCACCCACCTGCAGGCACTTACCTGGATCCCGGGAGGTCCTGGCGGCCCAGGGGGGCCGGGCATGCCTGATGGACCCCGCATCCCTTCGCTGCCCTGGAAATGGGCCCCACAACAAGTCAGCGTTCTGGGAAGTCGGGACACTGGCTCCTGACCACCGCTCTGGTCTGATTTAACTGGACACAGCCCACACACCACTCCCCCAGAGGCACATTCTCATCTGCAAAGCGTCCCCTTTCCACACAGCTTGGGCTCCCAGAGGCAGGACGGAGCCTCTTCCGGCCCCCATGGCTTCAGGGTGACTCAGGCACTCGTGCTAATGTAGGCACACATTTGATTCACAGGGGACCTAGCCAGGGGCCATGAACGCTCTGATTCCTGGAAGCAAAGAGGGTGGGGAGATCCCAGTCCAGTGAGGGCCATAGGCCGCAACAGTGAAGGGCACATATCAGTCAGTCCATTCAGGGTTCTGTTCAAAGAGGGATCCCTCACTCCAGCTCGGGTCAGGGAAGTGTCACAGAATTGTCACCAGAGGTTAGACTGGGGGCTTTCTGTGATTTGGGAAGGTAGAGAAGGAGAAAAAGGCATCCAGGGGGAACTTCAGAGAAAAATAAGGACTTGGAAGTGGTCCTGGGCTGGGTGGGCTGGAGGAGGAACCTGACTGGGGAAGGACCCTGAACACAGCGTCAAACCTTATGGGACAGACCTGTGGTCCTTAGAGGGGCCTCAGCACTGGGGGCGGGGAGTGGGGGCACAGAGGTTGAGATTCCAGGACCCCTACTCTTGCCTTCACTGAGCAGCTCTACCGTCTCTGTTTTCTAGACTGAGACTTTGCGTTAATTTTTATGTGATGAAAAAGCTCGGGGCTACAAAATAGTCTAACATCCACCACCGTTTGCACTGGGGAGCCACTGAAGGTTCAAAGCAGGTGAGTGACAACAGACGCATGAATTAGAACGCTGACCAAGGGAGGGACTTGGAGGCAGCAGCTTGGCGAGGGAGGTTGCTCCCTTTCCCACAGCGGAGGCTGGCTGGCTGCTGGGGCAGTGACTTTGGGGGGTGGCCAAGGGGAAGAGAACTCACTGGCAGAGTTGAGTGGCACTGCAATGCCACCAGCTACCAGGAGGGGTCAGCACAGCCCCAGGAAAGGTCAGCCCCACCCCCACCCACCCTGGAGGCGGACAAGACCACCGCTGGCCAGAGGTTCGGGATTCTTGACAGTGACAGGCCTAAGGAGAGCAGGCAGTCCTGGGAGGTAAGGCCAGCAGAGGACTCAGCAGGGGCTACTACCCAGGTCCCCAAGGAGAAGGAAAGGAGGTGGCTTCCCCGCCACTGCGTCAGTCTTGCCTAAGGGTCACTGGCTCTGGGGAGCGGTGGAGGTGGGGCCTGGGGGCTACTCTGGATAGGGAAGAATGTCTCAGCTCTGTCGCTAACTCTGTGCACCCCTCGGGTGTCCCCAGCCTCCCTGGGCCTCAGTGTCCTCATCTGAACAGTGAGAAGTTAGACAGAGACAGTTCTGATGCCAGTGCCTTCTGGTTCCGGCTCCCTGGGCCGGTGCTGGGTGCGCGGAGGAAAGAGGCACCTGGGCTGCAGGCCTCCGCCCTCCCTCGCAAGCACAGACCACCGCAAGCACAGACAGCACACCAGCGCCACCCAGCTATCACCTCTGGGGGCCTCAGCAGTGGTGGTGAGACAGGATGTCAGCCCCCAGACCAAGACAGAGCTGGTTTCCAAAGTTTATCAAACAACCAGGGGGAGGGGGCAGCAGCCCCAGTGGGGGGTGGGAGGTTCCCAGTGGCAGGGTGTTTCCCTCCTTCTCTCAACTGGGTGCCCTCCCCCTTGAGGGGGTGCAGCTGGCCTGGGTCAGCCTGTCACATTCTAGCAGCCCGCCTCTCCCAACACCACCTTCCTTGCTTTTCCCCTTCTGTCACCAGGAAGGGACCACAGCTACAGAGGCCAGTAGGCATCTGAGCCCAGCTGCCTCCCCAGGAGCCCACTGTCAGCCCCTCCCCTGGGGCTGGGCCTGTCCTGGGGGTCTTTTCCCCCACCCTGATGTCACAATCAGACTGGATACTTGGGGTGGGGAAGGGCCAAGGAGGCTACACAGCTTGTGCCCAATTGGAGTCCTGCTCACCTTCTCTGCTTGGGGACCGGGTGGGCCAGGTGCTCCAGCTTTGCCTGGGAATCCAGGAGGACCCTGTATCAACAAAGGGGCAAGCAGGAATAAAGTGGGGCCAGAGGGTAGCGCCCCTTCCTTCCTCTCCTGTGTCTGACTTTCTAGAAACACCACTAGGAGCATTCTGGCTGGCTGGCTGCAGGCTTGGGCCCACCCAGGAAGCTTTGCCCTCCAGGTCCTGGAGCCTGGAATCAGGCCTGGCCACCCAGGTCGTCCTCTCGTGCAGGCATCTTCACTTCCCCCCAGGCCCAACCCTGCCCAGCCGGCCCCTCCCGATGGGGATCACATGACAGAGCTGGCCTTGTGTCTTCACTCACCAGGGAGCCTGGAAAGCCAGGTTGGCCTTGAAATCCCTAGGGAAAGAAGCAAAGGACAGTTTTGTGTGCCATCCCCTCTCTCCTGCCCCACTGCCCTGGGTGGAAAGAGTTATGGGGTGAGATGCTTTAGCCATGGCCCGTGCCCTCCCTTCCACCGGACATGGCAGGCAGGGGAAGCTGTGGGCAAGAGGAGGAGGTTACAACTCAACGTTGACAGGTGGGGCTGGGAGGCTAGGACTGGTCTCACCTCCCTCTGTCCTGACCATTCACTGTGGTCAGGCAGACAGTGAAATACCTGTGGTCACTTACCTGGTCGCCCTTCTCGCCCGAATTCCCCTGGGGTCCTCGCTCTCCTCGGGGACCCTGTCACCACAGAGAAGAGTGTAGCTGAAACGCAGTCTTCCTGCCCTCAGACCCAAGACAGGACCAGGGCTCCCGTGCCCACATCTCCCTGCCTCCTATCTCACTCACCACTGGGCCTGGGGGGCCTGGGAGGCCTTCAGATCCTGGTGGGCCCTGGGGACACAGAGGCAGAAGCTGTCACTCTGACTGGGGAAGGGAGCAGTCAGAGGACTGGCACATAGCACAGTGGATGTGGGGAATTCCTGGACTCCTTCCCCTGGCCCGTCCAGGCTTCCCCTCTTGGTGTGAACTGCTGAACCAGCCTCTTAACTAGTCCCACCATCTCCTGGCTCACTCCAATCCAGGCAGCAGCTCTGACAATAACACTCTCTTGCTCTAAAACCTTCCACAACTCCCCTCGCCAGTGAATAAGGGGCACACTTTACACCGATGGTGGGCTTGAGGCACCCTGTCATCTGGTATCAACCACTCTTCCTGCTTCACTCCCTCTCTCTTTCAGATCTTCCACTGGGCTTAACCTGACCACTGTTTCCTGAGCTCACACCATACACACATACCCCTGGGCCTTTGCACAGCTTTCCCCTTTCATCCAGCATGCTCAGCATTCCCCCACCCCTTCTAGGTCTCTCAAACCCTTACCAAATCACTAGATGGCTCAAAGCTGTTTGCAGCATGCCCACCGGTGGCCTCTCTCTCTGGGATTGCCCAGACAGACACACATGTACACCAGCGTCCCAGTCAGGTCTCACAAATGCCACCTCCTCTG
This sequence comes from Solenodon paradoxus, assembly GCA_004363575.1. NCBI lineage: Eukaryota > Metazoa > Chordata > Mammalia > Eulipotyphla > Solenodontidae > Solenodon > Solenodon paradoxus. The sequence goes on along the minus strand of RJWH01004130.1, from coordinate 59,480 downwards.
AGAGGCCTTCCCTGACCCTGAGTCTCGCCAGTCCCTTACCAGCTCTATTTTCTCCACCATCCCGTCTCTCATCATTTCTGCGTGTTTGTCTGTGTGTGTGTGTTTCAGTCTCCCATCTGGAATGCAGGTGCCGTGAGGGCAAGGGGTGCACTGTCTGTTATGTACCAGGACTGCCTGAGGACTGCCTGGCACCCAGCAGGCCCATGAGAAGTATGATGGGGCACCTGCAGCCCCAGGCCAACCGGCCGAGGGGTGGGGGTGGGGTGAAACGAAGGTCTAGGAGGTTTGTCACAGAGCACCGGGTTCAAGTCCCGCTTCCTCCAACTCACTCATGAGTGCAGGACCCTAGGGGAGCCCTGTGACTTCATGAGCTTCAGTGTCCTCCTCTGAAAATGGCCTGGACCAGCCTGGCTCTGCAAAAGTGGTTCCAGGCTGTCCAGGGACAGGCCAGGGCGGAGCTGACCTGCGTCTGGAGCCCTGGGCCTGGCTCTCTCCCCTATCCCACCCCCCCACCCCCACTTGTATTTGCAGCGGGGGCGGTTCTCCTGCGGGCTGACCCCCAGCCCCCCTACCCCTTGGCAGCCAGGCCAGCTTGTCTCCAAGAGACCTGCTGGGGAGTCTCCTCAGCTTCAGCATCTGCAGTGACTGGGGGGCGGGACACCAGGGGTCATGTCTCCCCCTCGACAGGCTGCTGGTTCAGTGGGCGGCATGGTGGAGGCGGCAGGGGAGCCTGCCCCACACTGAGCTGAGACTCACCGACTCTCCCTTCTCTCCTGGGGACCCAGCATAGCCGCGCTCCCCCTTGATGCCCTGACAGAAGCAAAGAGAGAAGGGAATCAGCCCTTCACAACACTAATGTGAGGGGCGGAGACTGCAGCTGGCACAAGACTGGTACTCAGAGGCAGGCGGCACTGAGGACAACGACTGGGGAAGAAAGCAGTGGGCTCCCATCCACCACTGAGCCTCGGTGGAAAGCGGGGACACTGCACCCAGCAGTCCTCTGCGTGGCACAGTGCTCCATGCTGTCTCCCCAACTCCCCCTCAGCCAGCTCCTAGTCTCCGCTGTGTCTGGGTCTCTCAGGGCGCTCTGAGGCCAGCCCTCATGTGCGGAAGCTGCAGTGGACCCGGCTGCGAGGCTCAGAGGACGGAGGCTGCTAGGGGCGCCCAGCCCGGTCCTGTCCTGCCCACCCCGCTCCCCGAGGCTCCAGTGCCCATAGAGCCAGCATCCCCTTACTCACAGGCAGTCCTGGGGGGCCCATGGCACCTGGGTAACCGGGTTGTCCAGGAGGACCCTGTAGAGAAGAAAATAGGATGGACCAGCCCCCAGCACTCTGTTCTCCTCTCCAAGTGGATGGCGGCCAAAGGTCTGGAGCCCTGACTCTTCAGGTGACCCCCCACACACACAGCCATGCCCCTGGCTACTTCCCTGAGGCCCCTGCTCCATCTACCAAGAAAAACACCCCAGGCCTGGCTGGGTGACCAAGAGGAGTGAGCCAGAGGAGCAGGCCTCAAGCAGGGATGATGGCCAGGAGCGGGGTTGGGCAGGGAAAGCCCCCAGGCGCGGGGGGATGTCCAGGGGATGGGTGTGCACCCCTAACAGGGGGTCAGGCACAAGAAGCCCTGACAGGAGCAAAGAGAGAAGGGGGTCAGCCCTTCAGAGGCCTGCTGGGTGGGCTGTCCCCACTTCCACATGGGAGCCAGGGCTGAGGCGCATCCTTTCAAAAGGAGGAACCCCTGCCCACTCCCCCTGGGCAGCAGCCTAGTCCTGTCTCACCAGGGCCCTTCATCTGTCCGCATCGCCTCCGGCCTCTTACCAGTTCCCCCTTCTCGCCGGTCAGGCCCCTGAAGCCTCGCTCTCCCTGAAGACCCTTGGAGACAGAAAACATGAGAACCTGCAGGGGAGGGCAGTCCTGCCCAGCCCGACTCCTCCCCCACCCCCACAGCCCCTTTGTTGTCCCATTCGTGGCAAAGTGTGGGTGCTGGTGACCCCTCTAGATTCCCAGCCAGGTGACCATGGGGGTGTTACCCAGAGGAGTCACTGTCAGAGGTGTAAATTCCCACATACAGTGCCTCTTCCAGCAAACCCCCCGGACAGAGAACTCCAGAGATGGGGTCCCCCAGGCAGTGGGACCCTCGGTGGAGGTGTGGGTGCAGTGCACGTGGGAGGGTGACGCACGTGCTCCCCGAGGGCCGGCTGTCAGAAGATGTGTTCCCAGAGTGATGCTCCCCCGCCAGAATGCTTTGCCAGATCCCCAACACTTACCTGTCCAAGCCTGCCCCCACCCCAGCCCCAAACCACCTTCTTTAGGGGTGCAGGAGGGAGACTTGGGGGACTCCCTCCAGCGTAGTCCCCATCCCTCCTTGCCGCGGGAAGGGGTCTCAGTGTCATCAAAGCAGAGCCCCTACCTGAATCCTCACCCTGGCCTCGTCCTCTCAACACACTGTGAGAGGCCGGGTCCCCCCCTCCCTCGTGCCCTCGAGAGACGGTGCCCAAACCTTTCCACAACACAAGACAGATGGCTAGACAGACAGATGGCCCCTTCACCCCAGCAAGCAGAAACAGACATGGTCCGGCCAGGATGAGGACGTGGGGACAGATGGAGTGGTGACAAGGAGGGGCCCTGCTCCCGGAGCCTCCGTCACCAGGCCGTCACCAGGGAGGAGAGGAGCCAGGACCCAGGAACACGAAATCCGACAAACAGGAGGTTAGTTTCCGTGACCCAGGAGGAGCAACAGTGAGGATGGGGGGTGATTTTAAGACACTTGTGACGATGACGAAGGCAGAGCAATTAACGACACCAGGGAGGAGGGGCAGGTCAGGGCGCTGGGCATGGAGGGCAGCATCCCTGCACCCGGCCGGCTGGCAGTACATGGTCAGCCTGGGAGCAGACCAGGACTGGAGCGAGGAGGGAAGGAAAAGGAGCACGGTGAGCGTCAACCCCAGCATGATGGGAAGGTGTGGGCATGGCCGCCTTTAAATCCCTGGGGCGCCTCTGGACAGCCCTGCCAAGCAGCGGGCAGTAACCCCATGCCAGCCTGCGATGTGAAGCCCTAAAGCCTTGGCATCTCTGCCGGGCTTGCTGCCAGGCTCCTGGCAGGGCCCCAAGAACTACTTTCAGCAAATCTTCCATCAACACCAAAGGTGGGAGAAGCAGGAGGCAGAAGTGAGAAGGGAGAAAGAAAGAGGCCCCAAGAGGCACCAGCTCAAAATAAGAAGGGAAAATAGCTCCGGAGGATTTCGAGGGAGCGATGTGGGATTGTGGGAGAGAAAGGGACGCGGAAGCGGGGAGAAGAGAGAACATAAGGAAACAGAGCCTGGAGAAGAAGGGAAAAAGGGAAAGCAGTCCGGGTCTGGGAGGGTGTCCCTGCTGCTGGGACCTCGAGGAACCTGTGTCGTTAGCTACCCTGCCTGTGGGGGACGGCGACAAACACGGAGAAGGTGTGGGCACAACAGACGGAGACAAGCAGAAGCCACAGAGACCTGGCTGGCCGGGGAGGGAGGTGAGCAGCACTACGGTCTTACAGGCAATCCGGGGGAGCCAACAGCGCCAGGAAAGCCTGGGGGGCCCTGGGGAGAAACAGGCAGGTCACATCTCATAAGCGCGGTCACCCTGGGGCACGGTCCAGGGCTGGGGGTCACGGGAGTACTTTCAAGGCAGCTGGAAAAGGGACTCCTGGGAAGTCTTGGCCCAGAAGATACCTGCTCCTCGGCTTCGGGAAGAATGGTTCTGCCATCAACAGAGACGCGAAACAGCCCCGGAGTCAACAGCCCTTCCCAGGTCTCCCCAAGTCCAGGTGGATACCCTTGCTGGAGTGGAAGCCTGTCTCTGGTCTCGCCCATGATGCCTGCTACCTGACCGCCATACGTCCCCAGCTGGGGGCCCCCTGGTTCTAAGACGGCTCCCACTATCATCTTGTTCTCCCCCTAGAGAGCTTGCTCAGTTCCTCCAGTCCTTCCCAGTCACTTCTCTTTTCCTGCCAAATCAGCAGCACTGAGGACTCCATGGTCAAGGCCCCTGGCCTCTGCAGACTTGACCCCGAGATGGCCCTACAGAGCAATGAGGACAGCTCCTTCAGACCCGCTCCCCGTGGTGACTTGTGTCATGGGGGTGTGGAGAGATCTGGCCAGCTGCTGGGATCAGCAGCCAGGAGCCCAGGCCCTCTGTCCAGGGCCACCTGGGTCCCAAGAGAAAACACGGCAAAGATGTAGCGCCCCTGGGAGCGCCCTGGCTTCGCTGTGAGGCCGCAGACTCTCTGAGGAGGGAAGGAGGACACTGAATGTTGCTCCTTTGCTCCCCCTTTCCGCCCAGCTTCTGGGAGGCAATGCAGCAGAATGGCCTCTGACCACTATGACCCCTTGAGAACTTCTCAAGCAGTGGGGGGACCCACGGATACTCACAATGGGGCCTGGAGGACCCGGGGAGCCCCTCACACCAGGCGGACCCTGAAAAGGAAGCCGAAGGAAATGGATGAAGAAGCTCAGGTCCCACTGAGCCCCGCAGCCTCTGCGGCCTTCCTCCCAGTTTGCCACAACCAGTCCACGGAGGGTGGCTGGTGTCACAGCAGGGCCCTGGAGCTGACGCAGACCTTTCCTTTGGGTGATTCAGTTGCCAAACAAACACTCAGTGAGCAGTTATCATCTACTGGGAGCTGGCGCAGGTGCTGGGGACACAGCAGTGTAACAATCCCTGCCTCATGCTCTGACGCTCCAGAGGCAGTGTGGGCAGAACGAAGACCAGAGGCTGGCACGCACTTGGTGCTCAACAGATGTCTGTGGAATGTTCCACATGAAGGAGATGATGCACAGTGTGTCAGAAGGGGATGAATGCGATGCAGAGGAGACTCGGGGTTCCGGTGTGGGGTGCTGATTTCAGAGAGGGTGGTCAGGGAGGGTCTCCCCAAGGTGATGTTTGAGCTGAAGGGGGCAGCTGTGAGCCCTGGAGAAGCACTGCCGGCAAAGGAAGGCCCTAGACCAGGGAACAAAGGGCATCCGTGGACCACAGCCCAAGAGCAGGGAGGAGGCCAGTGAGCCAGGACAGTCCTCGAGGTCGACACAGTGAAGGGTGCGGGAGACCTGGGCTCTGTGTCCCTGATGGACTTCCAAGAGATAGGGAGCCACCTGCAGACCCAAGGGTACATTTGGCAGCAATGAAACTGCTCCCAGGAATTGAGAGTCACTTAGTGGAGACACCAGCCCCCTGGGGTTCCTGCACTGATAAGGGCCGGGCCCCTGGTCTCACCTCTTGTCCTCTCTGGCCAGGCAGTCCTGGAGGACCAGGCAGGCCAGGGCTCCCCGCGCAGCCGGGCTCTCCCTCACTGTTGTCTCCCTGGAGGGGACGAGTGGAGATGGGACAGTGAGCAGCCAGGGCCTCTCCCTGCAGGACTCTGGGCAGCAGGCGAAGAGCAGCAAGGGCCACTCACCCGGGCCTCCTCCGCTCTGGGGCGCTCCCGCTCCGCGAAGCACTGTGGGAAATGCAAGGCTCTGTGAGGCAGGTGGCGGGGAGCCTGCCCTGCCCCACGCTGCCTAGGCCAAGCCTCCTACCCGGGCACAGTTGTCAAAGCCTGGCACGCCTGGGACGCCCTGGTCTCCCTTTTCGCCTTTTTCCAGGAGGGTCACTGAGTGGGGCGTCTGCCCCTGGGCACAGTCCCCACAGAGGCTCTGTGAGGGAAAGGAGACGTCAAGGGACCAAGGGTCACAGACCAGGGACACTCCGCCTGATCCACCCTCTGTCCTGCCACTTCAAAGCTATGGCAGCAGCTTAGCTCCAACCTCAGGGGACCCAATCCCAACAATTGGCTTTGAGTTTCCTCCAGGAAGCAGTTCTGGTGGGACCAAGCCAAAGCCACTTTCCAGACAGGCACGTGGGAGGCGGCGGAGGGGCCCGTGGAAGGACCATCTGTCCCGGCTGTTCCTGCAACCTGCACCCACTGTGAGGACACACCACGAGGATTTGTGCTGAGAAGGCTGGCTCCAAACAGCAGCTTCTCTACCCATGGGGGCAAAGCAAACAGCTGCAGAAGGAGCCAAGCCCTTTGCAGTTGCCCTCGGGGTGGGGCCTGCCCTCTGTTCCCCAGTGGAGTCCGACTCCTCTAGGCTCCCCAGTTCACTGGGTCTGACTGTTCTCGACAAGAAGGTCCTCCTCTTACCTGGGAGACTTAACTTCTTTGGGTCACAGAGCCCTCTGAGAGCTTGATGGAAGCTATGAGCTCACTTCCCAGAAAAACACCACCCACCACTAAAAACTGGACTATGATTTCAGAGGACTCCAGGGGCCTGGCTGGAGTCTCTCCATGGCCTGGCGGGCTGTCCCAGGACCCGTGGACAGGAGTTCCTGGTCCCACCTTCACTGTTCACTGAAAAGCCTGATTGATAATGATTGTCATCGACTCAGCTGTCATAATAGGCCTCTGCACGTTAGCACATTCAATCCTGATGGTGCAATGAGGCAGGTAATCTTATAAGCATTCTGGAGATGAGAAGGCTGACACTCAGAGACGGTGTGACTGTCTGAGGTAATTGGGAGCCCGGTCTGTCTGAGACCAGAGCTGGTGCCTTGTCCACGGACCCAGATGTTTTCTGGGCTCTGGGGGCATGTGGTGAATGGGGCTCCTGGGCTGCACCCCCTGGGCCCCATTGGACCTGTCTCTAGACCACACTCAGTTCCTGTTTGGGGTCCTCCACAGAGCACTTGATTGAGAAGCCAGCAGAAGAAATGTTACAGAGAGACGTGTCAAATCCTGCACTTGGAGTCACACAATCACTTGTCCAGGGCCAGGACCTGGGAACTCTGGCTTACTAGAAGCCTAAGGGAGAAAAGCTGGAGCGTCACAGCCATATCCACTGCAATCCTGCCTGTAACTGCTGCTTCAGGGTGACCTGATCTCAGGCTGCTTCTGGAGACATTTGATGTCCAGAGCGGGGGCGGGCAGGCTGTCCCTAAACTCTGTCCTGTAGGACCCACTGGGGTAGTGCTAGAAGCGGGTGGCCAGGACAGACAGCCTCTGGCAGTCACGGTGTAGGAGGGACCCCTGAGGACACTGAGCTGAAGAGGAGTGCAGGTCTGATCTGAGGTGGCTGAGCAAGTATGACCTGTCCCCCATGGTTCCCAGGCTGGGAGGCCAGACCAGGCCATCTCGGGTGAGGTTTGGGTATTGTGAGCAGCCCCTGGCACAGGACTACCAGGCCCCAGGTCCCCTCTCACATGAGAATTGCTTCTCAAATCCCACCTCCCCCAGGATTCTTTCTGGATGGACCAGAGGAGAGCAGAAGGCTTCTTCCAGCTAGACAACCCTACACTGACACTTCACTCTTCCTATTCTGCTTTGGAAGCTGCTGCGCCCCGCCCTGGCATGGCCAGCCAGGTACAGGGCCTCGCTGGCACAGCTGTGGGCAGGTTTCAGGATTGGAACTGCCGACCGCAGCTCCTATGGGTACTTCGCAGGAGTCCATCAAACATCGTTCCACAGATATTGACTGAGGGCCTGTCTGGAGGCAGGCACTGAGCCCTGAGTTCCCCAGGGAAGAACATGACTGCCGCTCTCTGTGGGACCCTGGATAAAGCCCTCAGAAGACGACCCACCATTCCTCCTCCCTCTCCTCCCTCTTACCTTAAGGAGGTGCTGTTCGATAGGCAAGGACCCCTGCAGGAGACAGACAGGAGGGCTCAGGCAGGTGAAGGGGGAGGGGACTGATGAGCCACGTGGAGCTTGGGAAGTCACACGCCACCCCTTCCCTGCTGCAGGTAAGGCAGCTGGTACGGGAGGGCGGAGGGCAGCAGGGAGGTTGGTGGACAGGACCTACCAGTTCTGCGGCCAGTCCGGGCTGTCCTGGCAGACCGTTGTTCCCAGGCACTCCCTGCGGCCATGAAGAGAGACAAGTGAGTGGGCTCCTGTCATCCTCCCCACCTACTGCCTCTTCCCCCGTCCCCTCCTGAGGTGCTAAGAGCTTTGGTGGCCATGCGGCTGTCATCTATCGGCTGGAAATCTCCAGATGGTTGGTAGGGGAAACCCAGGAAGGCCCCAAGGGTGACCCAGGAGCAGCCCAATGGGGGTCGTGGCCCCGGCTGTGAGGGGGATGCCAGAACTTGGGCGGTGGGTCCTCTCTACGGTAACTGTCATTTCTTCCAGGTGAAGTACTTGGTCTATATTTTCTTAATTCACCATCAGTTATCTGGGTGAGTTTACAAATACCTTAAAAATGGAGCAGGGCTCAGAGAGGGTAACTCGCCAAAGTCACAGGATGAACAAGATGCAGAGGGGAGATTCAGAGTGCGGACCACAGGCCTCCAACCCTCCGCCCTCTTGCAGTGCCATTCCTCGACAGAACTCTCCAGAAGCCTTGTGCACACAGCAAAGTGCGGGCTTGGGAGTCAGGCCTAGTCAGGGCCACATCTCAACCACCTGCATGATGTTTGGCAGTTTACTTGGGGGAGAGGGGGACAGCTCTGGGCCTCAGTTTCCCTTTCTGTGAAAGAGATCCTCTGTGGGATGGCTTAAAGGAGCTGAGTCCCAAGCCTGGGGTGTGGGATGCTCCTGAGGAACATTTGCTCCCCAGGCTCTGTTCCGCTTGCAGACTCACAGAGCACATCTGCACATTAAATACATCACGGAGGCGGGAGGATGCTCTGTTAGATCCCCAGAGCCCCGCAGGGAGGAGGCGTGTATGAAGCACGTCTGAGTGAACTCTGGCTGCTCACCCTGCTCTCCCTGCCGGGATCTCCTCGACCCGCACGGAGCGCCAGCCTCCCTGCAAATCTCAGCCCGATTTCAGACCTGGCGTGGGCCTAACCTGGCCCTCCTGCACCCCAACACTGGCACCCGACCCCGCTCATTCTGTGTCCTGAGTTTTGTTTTACGTTTTGAAGGAAAGGCACAGGCAGGAATGAGTGGGCAGGCAGGCAGGAAAAGAGGAGAAAGAAAATTATTTTATTTAGTTGTTCATCTTGGTTGTTTTTTCCCTGTCCCCAAAGCTTGAACAGGGACCTTGGGATGTATGTGGACTCCACCTCCCACGAACTAACCTGCTAGGCCACTAGGGCATGCTCTAAGTGAGTTTTAATAGGGTGACATGTTTAGACCAGTGTCCAGCCCAGGGAAAACACCTTGAGTGTGTTCTCTTAATTATGTCCCTAAGAGATCAGTCACCCCCTGCCCCAGCCTCCACTGCGCAAGCCTGATAACTTCATGCTTTCCTTGTCCAGCCCACCCAGAACAGAATCCCATCTGTGCGTCCACAGTAGAAGTAAAGTTACCTACTGGGGACCTAGCACTCCATAGCTCGGGCACATTTCTTCACCTCTGCACCTCAGTTTCCTCTTCTGTAAAATGGAGGCAGATCCCACAAGATTTCATTTCTAAGGCCAGTGGCTGCTATGTATCTCTGAGCCTGCTTCTGCACCCGAGTAGTGGGGCGGCTGGCCCTCCGTCCCTCAAGGGGATTGCCAGGGACAGCCTGGTCAGGAGAAGCTGTACCCTGCCTGGTACAGGGTGGGTGTCCGTTAGCAGCAACCTGGCTAGGTCTCCAGCACTGGTACAAACAGGGACCCTGGTGCCTGTGACCAGACTCAACTGTCACTCTTTTCTGCCTTATCTGCTCCCTGTCCCCCAAGTGCTGGCAGGCTTCACGCTCCATCAGTGTGTGCTTGTTAGTGGGTCACTTTGAAGTGAGTCTCCTCCTTCCAAAAAGGAACTGTAAGCCCACTTCTGACGGAGCCTGTGCCCTGCAAACACGGCAGGAAGCGGGACACCTGGCAAGTGTGTGGCTGCCCACGGGAACTGAGGGTGGCCCAAGCTCTGGATGAAACAGAGAGAACTGGGATCCCGGCAGAGACCCCCATGAGCCTGGGGGCTCCAGAGCAGATTCCCAGCCCTGGGCGGCAGGAAGGGTGAGTAAAGCCACCAGGGCCGGGGAAGTCATTTGTAAAGCACTCTCAAGCAATGGTGCTCCACATCCTCAGGCGAGAATCTCGTTGGGGAGCGGGAGCCAGACAGAGAAAAGCCACTGTGTGCGCCCCCAGGGCCTCTGGAAGATGGGGCCTGCCGTACTAACTGTTGGGAACAGTGCTGAAAAGCAGTGGGGACAGGCTTGTGCTCTGCACAGAGACCCCAGTCAATGCTGCCAATTGCCAACCTGTTAACCTCAGACAAGAAGATTCACCTCTCAGAGCCTCACTACCTTCCTGCTGGAATTGATGAAAGGCACAAAGAAATGAGGGAATGGATGAGAATTACTAACAGTCACGTGGACATGACAGCTAATGCCTTCTCAGCCAGGGAGGGCTCGATACGAGCCACGTGCCTTAACGTGCCGACCACAAAAGCCCTATGACGTTAAGAGCTGTCATTATGCCCACACAACAGAGGAAGGAACTGAGACACAGAGAGGGAAGAGACTTGCCCGGCTTCACACTGGGCCCGGAGCCCAGCGGGGACTCAAGGTCAGCTGCCTGGCCACTTAGACCTCGACTCCCGCTGCTCTGGACTCACTGTCTCGGGCCTATTTCTATTCCCCAAACATGCCAGGCAAACTGCCTCTGGGCCTTGTCATCTGCTGTGTTCTCTGTCAAGAATGTCCTCCCTCACAGACTCACCCCTCACTTCCTTTAAGTCTTGATTCAAATGTCACCTTCTTTTCAACACTCTTCTCAAATACCTTCCCTGCCCTCCTGCTGTTTTCTGCCCTGCTCCCTGCTTTAGCTTTCTCCTTAGGAGGTACTGCTTTCTAACATTAACGCTATCTTGTCTGTCTCTCCTACTAGAATGCAAGCTCCAAGAGGGCAGGGATTTTTATTTCTATTTATTGCCTATCGCCAGCGCTTGAAACAGTGCCTGGAAAATGACAGATGCGCCAACATATTGGATGCGTGAACGAATGTCTAACCAGAAGCACTTGTGCCAGCGGAAAGGATTTTTAGCTGACCTAGAGTCTGGGTTTTGACAGCTGACCAAGGCCTGAGCTCGACACAGGTATCGGTGGGGTGCCGGGGCCGGCACCCAACAGGACATTCCTCGACAAAGGGCCGGGAGTGCACACAGCCTGCGGAGGGACCCGCGGGACCTCCATGCCACTCGGCGAAGTAGCAGCACAGCGAGTGAGAAACAACCCACATTGGTGTTGGGCGGGATCCAGCCGCCCTACCTCCCCAGTGACTCTGTCCCCCTTTACCTGCAGCCCAGGCATCCCAGGGGGTCCTGGTGGTCCAGGAACACCTGGGGGACCCTGAAGGAGAGAAGAGACCATCAGCTCCAGGAGCAAGCTCTGCCCCGTGGCCAGGGGCAGCAGTATGAGGGCGGACAAGCCTCGGGCGCTGGCGGACAAGAGAGACAGAGGTGACAAGCGACACACACCTGCGGACCCGGCTGCCAGGAGCTGCCCATCCAAAGTCCCGGAGCACCCTGGGTGGGAGTAGGGGCCGCAAAAGAAGGGGACAGGTTATAGGCAACGTCCACACCAAGCGCAGGGCTGCGTGGGAAGCAGCTGGCTGGGGCGCAAAGCCCTGCGGGGCCCTTGCACGCTGCACACGAGGCGCAAAGCCGGGCCTCTGCCCTGGGCTGCGGGAGGGCTCTCCGTTCCACTCACCGCTCCACTCACCGGCATGCCAGAGAAGACTGGGTCTCCTCGGGAAGGGCAGGAGCACTCCCCTGGCTCACCCTGTAAAGACAAGAAACTTTGTCAGAGTGCAGCAAGGAAGAGCACCCTCTGGAAACCGAACTCCAGCATCCGCCTTTTAGGATTGTGCCCTTGATAATGAGGTCCAGCTCTCCAAACCTCAGTCTTCTCATCTGTAAAATGGGGACAATAATACCAAATGCAGAGACTGTCACCAGGATGGAGTAGATTCACGTAGACAGTTCCTGCCACAGGACAACACTCGGCAAAGAGCAGCTACTGTGATTAACGTATTTATCTGATTCCAAGCTGCTATAGATTCGAAGCTGCACCCCAATTTCTCAAGAGACATTAGTGAAAAAGTCAAAAATAAAAAAGAATAAGATTTATTTACAAAGCCACCTTCTAATGTGAGCCACACTTGATCTTTAGGGACATTAAAATGGCAAAAAAAGAAGTGCAGCTGGGGACATTAAAATGGCAAAAAAAGAAGTGCAGCTTAGAATTGAATAAATACAGTATTGTCCTTTTCAGTCTCCTCACCATCTGTTGCCCAGCCTGGCTTCCTCCTCTGCCCTTCTCTCCTGATCCCTCCCATGTCTCTCTCTCGCCACGAGTCCTTCTCAACTCAGTCTCTGCCCTGTCCTCTGACGCAGGCCCCATTGAAAGTGCTGCCGCTCCCCATGGGGGCCTCAGAGCACTCTGGGTCTCCTGGGATCCTGGTTGAGCCCCAGGCCAGCATCCAGGTGAAGTGGGATGTGTCTGCGGCCTGTGCTTTCTGGAACTCATGGGCTCGAGTCTGCCAGGCCACATGCACAGGTGTCCCAGGTAGAGGTGCTGGAGCAGCTGCTAATCTCCCGGAGTATTGCTCACAGGTCCTCAGGACTTACCTTCTGTCCTGGAGATCCCTTTTCGCCCTGCAGGGAAGAAACACAGGGCAGTGAGCAGATAGAAGTAAGATGCAGCTTCGGCTGAGGTTTCTTGTGGCCCCAAGACACAGTACTCACTGGCATCCCTCTGTTTCCAGGAGGTCCTTGCTGCCCATCCAGGCCCTAAAAGGAGAGAGCCTGGGGTCAGTGGGCGAAGCTGGAAAGCAGGCACCCATCTGGCCTGCCTGAAGGAAGGAACCCAGTCCAGAGTCCACAGGAGAGGAGGGAGGAAGAAGATTGGTGTTTCCTGAGCACCCCTGGGTGTCAGACACCCAGAAAAGGGCCTGTCAGAGCAGAGGGGTAGAGCACCGCTCCCAGCCCTGCAGGGCCCTCCTCTGCTCTTTCACGGGCAGGAAATTGAGGTGAAAAGAAACTATCTAACAGACCCAACAGCACAATTGTCTCCAGCTGTGTGGGGTCCGAAGTCCCTGCTGTCTTTCCCTTTGGCATTTGACACACACCCTCTCTCATCACAAAAGTGACCCCCTCAACTAAACGGGGAAGTGGGCATTTCAGCCCCTATTCTATCCACAAGGAATTGGCACTTAGCAAAGGTCACAGCACAAGCACAGACGGTGTAGCCAGGACTAAGAAGCCTCCAGATGGGATTCAGGTTGAGGGACGGTCTGGACAGGCCAGCCTGGCTGTGCATGGGGTTGCCTTGCTGGAGGACGTGCCACCTTTGCACACAGGTTAGGAAGCCCCTGGGGACCGGGGCCACCGTCAGCAAGAAGTCATCAGCGCTTCCCAAACAGGAGCTAGAATCTTTCTAGGGAGCCATGAAGCTATTTTCAACATTACCAGCAGCTCAAGAAAAATTAGACACTTGTCCACGACCTCACATGGCACAAGCTGGCTGGAAGGTAGCATTTCTTTGATTTAGGCTAGAATTACAACTTCTTGTATAATTCTGAAGGGTTCGTGTGGAGTGGAAGCTATTATGGAGGTCTTTGATGAATGAAAATGAGGGAATCCATTTGTTATTATTTAATCCATGCAATTTGCTCACAGACAGATCTTTTAAAACATGGGGGAATCACTGGTGAGAGAGCAATAAAAGGGAAGTCTCTGAGGGCAATGCTGGTCTGGAGAGAGCTGTGCCGTCCAGCACGGTAGCCAGCAGCCACATGTGGCTACTTAAATTTAATTTAATATTAAAACTAAGTGAAATTTTAACTTAAGATCTAAGTGTTTAACGAGTTCCTTGGTTACATGGGTTGCGTTTGCACACAGGGCTAGGGGCCGCCATCCTGGAATAGAGCACGTCCGTCATCTGCGTGTAGATGATCCCTAGTGAGTCCAAGCCGTTGAGGGAGTTAATGCATGGACTTCGAGTCAGATGGCCCTGGGGCGGCCCCGACTCTGCCTTCTTACTCTCTGGCTTTCAGTTTCCTCATCTGTGAAATGGGGGCAAGGACGGCCACTCCCCTGCAGGGACTGAGTTATGAGGGTAGAGGGCATCGCTGCTGGCCTAGAGCTCAGCAGAAGGCTTCAATACAGCCGCTGCCCAATAAATGATGGGCATCAGTGCTGTCATTGTTCAGATATTCCCCTGAACAGTGCCGGCTTCCTTCTCTGAAGCTGGGCCTGACTGAGACCTAATTCCTCACGGTCCCCGTGCTGCTGGGACCAAGTCAGCCCTGTGCCCTCCTCCCAGCAGCACCCTCCCAGCACAGGGTACAGCGACAGTGCTTACCGGGGGCCCAGCAACGCCAGTACCAGGAGGCCCCATAGGCCCAGAGGCTCCTCTCATCCCTGGAGATCCCTGTGGAGAGAAGGTCCAGGGGTCACAGAGGCAAAGGTAGGTGACTGCATCCAACCAGGTCCTGCATAGCCCGGGAGGGTATCCCTCAGTTCCCAGTCCCCTGTGCCCAATGCCCGGGCACTCTGAAGCACCGCGGGCCCAGTGCCCAGGCAGGCAGAGGCTCACCTTGACGCCCTTCTCTCCAGTGGTGCCAGGTGGTCCCCGAGGTCCTGGAAACCCCTGAACATGGAAGCAGAGTCGGTCATCCCTATCTTAGAGTGGGCCCTTCCCCTGCCAGCCTCCTCCAGGCCCCAGGCAGACATACCCGAACGCCAGGCAAGCCCTGGGCTCCAGGGTCCCCCTGAAAGTCAGAAAGGGCAGTCTGGGCCACAGCTGCCCAGGCCAACCTGCCTACTGGCAGACCTGGTCTGGGGCAAGATGTCTGCCAGCCCAAACTCAGGAGAGATCCCCAAGGAGTCTCTGAGAGTCAGAGAAGCAGGGGTCAAAGTCAGGGTCAGAAGCACTGACGTAAGAGCAGGCCAGGGCCACTGGCCAATGCCTTATCCCAGAGCTGTGGCTTTGAGCTTTAGGAGCGGGCAGAGGTCTGTGGTCGGAGGGGGGACAGGAAGGGGCGGCTTGTAAATGGAGAGTTGGGGTAGGAGGCAGGCAAAGGTAAGGCTGGAGACTCACCGGGGGCCCCTGGACTCCCTTTCCTGGAGGTCCAGGCTCTCCCTGAAGAGACAGAAGGACTGTCCTTGACTTGCAATTCCCTGCTCGCCCTTAACCCCACCCTTCACCCAGCAATGCCTCCTCCTCGGCCTCCTCCACCCGCTCTTGTTCCTCCTTTGCAGCTGATCTCCATCCCCCACTCCAGGTGCATGACCCTGTGTCCCCCCACCCCACCTCACCCAAGCTACCTGCAGCCCAGACCCCCAAACACAACATACCTGTATGCCCTTAGGTCCTGGGGGCCCTTGAACTCCTGGTAGACCAGGTTTTCCCTAAAAGACACAAGGTGGCCCTTGGATCCCACAAGGGAAAGGGGGCAGGAGGGAGAGAAAGCAAAGCTCAGGCAAGGAGGGACCAGAAGACAGACCCTGGGAACTCACCGCTTTACCAGGCTGGCCCACGCCTTCAGGACCCGGTTCTCCTCTGGGGCCAGGGCTCCCTGGTAGACCTGCCGTGTCCGTCACCGCCCCCTGCAGGCTGGAGCAGGCAGTGCAGGCATCACCCTGTTCAGAAATGGGTGAGCCAGGGCTGGCTGCCAGGCAGGAAGAGCATGTGCACCCCTCAGAACGCTGCCCTTTCTCTGCCCCCACATCACCCTGAAGAGCAAAAAGGCCCCAACTGCTCCCAGCTCTCCTCCCTGCCTCCCTGCGGTGCTCTAGAGTTCTTTAAGACTTGCAGCCTGACCCTCAGTCCTTCCCCTCATTAGCTTGCAGCCGGATTTCTTTAGCTCATGCATCAAACAACCCCCTGCCTGACAAACCTTTTCTCCTTTCGGCCCCATGGGGCCCCGAACTCCAGGCTCACCAGACAGTCCTGGCTGCCCCATGGTGCCTGGAAATCCAGGATCTCCGGGATTCCCAGCATCACCCTGTAAGGAGCAGGTCAAGGAAGGCAGAGGTGACCTGCAGATGCTCAGAGCCCCACACTGGGCCTGGGGGCTGGGCAGGGAGTGGGCATCAGGCAATCAGGGAAAGGAGGTCCGCCTGGGCTCCCTGAGGTCTGCTCACCTTCTGGCCCTTCAGCCCATGCTCTCCGGCCTTGCCCTAAGGAGAAAGCATTTCCAGCTCCAGACTCTTGTCCTCACAGCCCCAGGCACCCAGCACTGCATTGACCTCGGGACACAACAGTATGCCAAACAGACCAAAATTCCTGCCCTCATTCTAAGCAAGCAATAGGGTAAGATTAAGAGAAGAGACTTGAGCCAGACCCCTGCCTGGGTGACCCTGGGCAAGTTACTCAACCCCTCTGTGCCTCGGTTTCCCCATCTGTCAAAAATGGCACAGGCTTCTGCTGGGGAGGGTTCTTGTGAGATGAGAAGGTTAATATATGTGAAGCAATGCATGGCACAGAGTTTGCGCTATGTCAGCGTCTCTTACTGTTAAAGCCATGACAGTCATCAACACAGCGGTGACTGTCGCTTCCTGAATGCCTCTTATGTGCTCCAAGTGCTTTGCATACACCATCACCGAATTCTATAAGAACACCCCATCCCGGGAAACAGAGGCACAGAGAGGAAATTAACCTGCTCGAGTCAGAGAGCCGGCAAGACGCAGAGCTGGAATTTGAATGCAGGGCTGTCTGGTCCCAGGCTGGTGTTCTTTCAGCACACCCTGCCATGCTGTGTCCCCCAAAAAAGGGAAAGGCCTGGAAGGCCAGTTCTCTCTGAGGACAGAGGTGCTCACCCTTCCACGGAGTCAACAGACCCGAGCAGGGCCCCTCGCCCTCCTGAGTCCCGCGTCCCACCAGGCATCCCGGAACACACCTGCTTTCCTGGCAGGCTGAAGCCTGGAGGTCCAGGCTCTCCCTTGTCTCCAGGAGGGCCAGGCAAGGCCACCACATGGCTGCTCCCATCTTGAGGCTCGGATAGGGCCAGGCATGGCTCACAGGACTCCCCCTGCAAAGCAAGAATACAGGGTTGTGGGGACCTGAGGCAGGAATGGAATCTGGGGCGGGGGATGTAGCCAGACCCAACATCTCAGGAGACCAGGTAAGAGACAAAGGTGGGGGTGAAGTCACCAGGGGTTTTGAACTCGATGCTATGGGGTCAGATGTTCCCCTCGGGCAGAAGAGAGTTTCATGGGGTCTGGAGTAGAGCAAGATGCATGCGAGTTTAGGAAGTTCATCAGGCCGCAGAGGGAGAATGCCCCCAGACTCACCTTCTGCCCTTTGATCCCTGCTGGGCCCACTGGCCCTGGTGGTCCCTGGACAATAAAAAAAACTGTGACGCCCAGCGCCTGCATGGACCATGCTGCTGCATGGTCCAGTCATCTCCCCACCTCACTGTTACCTCCAGAGCACTTACCGCAGTGCCGGCTGGCCCTGCCTCCCCGAAACTACCCTGTGGGCAGAGCAGAGAACACAGGGTCAAAGTCGGGAGGCACGGAGCGCCTCGGGCAGGCCAAATCCCGAAGCGGCCCCGTGGAATCTAGACTACCCCCCATATATCCTGACTCGGGAAACGCAGGCCCAGAGAGGAAAAGGTCCTCTAAGGTTCTCCAGGGAGTCTGTGACCAGCTCATGTCTGTCCCCCGCTCTCCCCGCACACAAAGATCATGAACTGTTTTACCCAGCAGCAGCTCAGCTGACGCTCGTGCTGAGCCCTGGGCAGGTGCGGGAGTGTGGCACTGACCAGCACAACCACACTTGTGGGGACGAGAACGTTCGAACAACAGTAACTGTGAAAAACGGCTCGGCACCTGGGCTAAGGGGGCAGATGTGGAGGGAAGGGAGCTGCAGGAGGTGCCGCTGGTGGAGGAGATGCTGTGGGGAAGGGGAGACTCGAGGAATCCACTAGGCTTGGGGCTTGAGGGGCTGGGTACCAGCCGTCTGCTGGGCCGGAGAAGATGGGAAGAGGAAGCCGGCGTGGAGTGGCAGGCACGGCTTCACGTGAGAAATGACAGTGTGGTCTGCGGTCTGCCGGTAGAGCTGGGTCTGAACATCTATTTCAGGGGAAGACTCGTCCACCCACGGAAGCCCTCATCTCAATGACCCGGCAGGATACGCGTCCACAATGCAACCATAAATAAAAACGCTAACACAGGCACTGAAACTGAGCTATCCAGCCGGGGAGTGAAGAGGACAGACTGGAAACAGAATCTCTGGGCTCAAATCCCAGTTCTGCACCCAAAGAGCCCTGTGACTTTGGCCAATGTATTTGGCCTTTTGTGCCTCTTTCTTCATCCGTGACATGGGAATAATGGAGTGTCTACCCCAGAAGGTTTGAGGAGGAGGAAACAAGGGAACACAGGTATAAGGAACATAACAAGTAGTAAAGAAGAGTCAAATTTTGCTCTAAGGTTGTTTTAAATGATCAATACATTAAAATATATATATATATATATCACTAAGGAATTCCCCTGGAGAACATGAGGACTCTCAGAAATAAATTCTTTGATTCCAGTCTGCAGAACACTGAACTGATTTCACTGAGGATTAACAGTTAGGTCCCTTGTCTCTATCTTCCCAATCCCTTGCCCAGATCACCTTCCTGCTGCCTCCCTGCCAAGAAGCCCTGGTGTCCCTGACCTCTAACCCAGGTCTCACCTTCTCTCCTTTTAGCCCCATTGGCCCCGGAGCCCCAACTTTTCCCTGAAAAAGAATCAAGTATAGTTACAACATCTTCCCATATCCAGTCCTCCAATATTCCATGAACCCCAGTATCAGCCCAGACAGAGAAAGAATTACAAGTTCCACGGTCCGTGGGTAGCGAAACTTCTGTTCTACAACAGGGTGCTCGGAGGTTCTAAGAGCGGGTCCCAGAGTAAGTAACTCAGGGCAGTGTAGGGATGGACGGAGGGACCAGGCTATAGGCCTGGCACACCTGCCTCAAGGATATCCTTCTGGTCTCTCCACTGAGACTCGGGCCCTAAGAAGCCAGGGAGGCCCCAGTATGGCAAAGATGGGCTGGACTGGGATAAGGAGTCACTCACCGGAAGACCAGGCAAACCAGAGAAGTCCATATCTCCTTTGACCCCTGTAGAGGCCCAAGCAGACTGGCCCTCTAGAGCTATGCTGCAGGACATGCAGGGCTCCCCCTGGGGAAGGAAGACCAGGCTCGGAAAGGTTCCCAGTAGTCAAGGAGGGCAGCAGCCAGAGGCCCACGCTTCCCTCACCTTCTCTCCTTTGAGGCCTTGGATGCCAGGGTCTCCCTGCAGAGAGAACAGGCTTAGGGACTGAGATTGGTGTGTTGGGTACCCCAAACATTTCTAACTGTATACGAGGACAGCAATCTCACATATCACAAATGCTTCAAACACCCAGGGGTCCCTTAGGGTTCAGGATCAGTACCCCAGAGCCACACTCATAAATCCATACAACAGATGGAAGGAATGAGGCAGGCTAAGCTGCCTTACCAGAAACTTCCTGTACTTACCCGATCACCTTTTGATCCAACAGCTTCCAGGCCCTCCTAAAAGAAAGAGTCTATGAGGAAGTGAGGTGGGGAGTCCAGGCCAGGACCCTCACCCAGGCCTGCCCACTCTCTTCCTCCACTCCAGCACCCACTTCTAGGAGGAGGGCACAGCCTCACTCACTCTAAGGGCTGGCTCCACCTCAGCTTGCCCAAAAGGCATCGAGTCTCCTCAAAGACTCTCTGAGGTTGCCATGGAGACCCAGGTGCCTGTCTAGCCCAGCCTTAAACTCTATGGTTCACTCCCAGAATCCTGCAAAGAGCCTAGACCCTCTGCCCATAACCTCTCTATGGCCATGAGAAGTACTCAGGCTCTTGGCCCAATGCGTTTGCAAGATCATGCTCTGGATTTTTTTTTTGTGGGCTCCCTCAGTGGCCACCCCAAACACTCACCCTGGCTGGTGTAGGATCACCAGGTTCCCCCTTGGGTCCTGGCTTTCCGGGGAGCCCAATAACGTTCTGTAATCCTTCAGGCAGCGTTGGGCACACTTCACAGGGGTCCCCCTAGCAGAAGGGAGAGATCATGAGTGGAAGGCAAGAAGCCTCATACCCACCCAGCTCCAGACACTGGGTAGGCCAGCACCCTGCCCAGTACCACAGTGCAGCAGGAACATTGGAGTTACTTTCAAATGACTCATCTATTTGACTAATGATTCTTGGACATCACCACACTGCATCCTCACAATGGGCCACAAGAAATCATTATGTCCCATTTAAAGATGTGGAAACTTGGGTAGAGAGAGAAGCTAGCTAATGGTTTACCACATTTATAAATCATGTGTGTGGCCAAGGCAGTATTTGAACCCAGCTGTCTAATTCCTCAGCCAGGCTCTGTATTTAGTGATCACATATGCAAACCATAGGAACAAAGAAGGTATGGGGTGGCCCCCTGAGGAAGGTCCAGCACCCCTAGGCCCAGAGTTCTTGCAGAGAAGGGCTCCCACTCCCACTCCAACCTGGGGCAACCAGACCTGGGACTTACCTTCTCCCCCTTCGACCCTGGCATCCCTGGCTTTCCCTGTTGGAGAAAAAGCAGTAGGCATTAGTGCCAGGGCAGAGGCACAAGCGTGCCAAGAGGCTCTCCCCAGCCTCTTCTCTGGAGATCTTGGCAGAGCAGACATGGGCATAGTGGGCAGCGACCCCCTTTCCCCCGGATGGGGTCACTCACAGGTTTCCCACCAGGACCTTCCCTTCCTGGAGTCCCGGAGCTGCCCTGTGGACGAAGAAAGGTAAAACAGAGGCTCCTGGCTGTGACCTCAGCCCATTCACCCTTTCCATTCAGTCCCCTCTCTGGATGGGGGACAATGTCTGCCAAATCTCCCATCTCCCCTTGGTCTGTATAGTCCACAAATACTCCCATCTTGTTGCCTGTGCCGCTCCATGTCCAGCTCAAGTTCTTCTAGCTGGAAAGGGAAGGCAAACAGGAGATCTCTGCCAGCCTTTCCCTGATGCAGTGGGCTGGGAGGTGATCTGCGGGACCCCAGAGGAATCACAACTGATAGACATTTCCAGGGCTTTCTACTCAGCACAGCAAAAGGCCCTAAATGAACGTGGGTCTTCCACTTGAGGCCACTCTGATTATCCTAGACTTAGGCCTGCCTGTCTCCATGCCGGGAACTCAGGCCAAGGCTCCCACATCAGCAAACAGTGGGAGGGGGACACTCCTCCCACCAAGGGGCCCGGCTGAGCAGAGTCCAGCAGCCTCCTCATGTGAATGCCTGCCCCTCCCTCCCCTCCTGGCACATGCTAGCCCCCTAGCCGCCCTCCCTCTTCCCTCCCACAGCAGGGAGTGCCCCCAGGTGCCCACACTCCTGCCCTTGCTTACCTTGTCTCCCTTAGGGCCTGGCGGGCCACCTGGGGCCCCCTGAGGGCAGAAAGAGGGTCAGGTGGATACTTGCCTCACTTTACAGTAAGATCTCCTCTAACCCCCCAGGGCCCCTGGCTGAGCCTCACCCGCCTCCCAGTCACCACCAACAGGAGAAATGACAGCAGGAGAGGCAGCGGCACTCACCGGGGCCCCAGGCAGTCCTATCCCGGGGCGTCCTGGGAGGCCAGGGAGCCCCGGCTCTCCTGCCAGCCCCTCGGGTCCGACAAAGCCAGGGTCTCCCTGGCACAGACACAAGGAGAGAGTGAGAGAATTGCTACCTCGGCCCCACCATCCACTCTCACCCCAAGACCCACGGCTCACCTTCTGCCCTTTGGGTCCCATGACACAGATCTCTCCGGGCCGGCCCTGTGGGGTGGGGGTGGGGGGTGGAAGAACAGACTGAGGCCTGGCCCTGCCCTGGGGCAGCAGTCCCTGTTGGGATGAGTAAATGACCACCTGCCCACCTCACTGCCCTTCACCAAAGCCAGGGCCCAGCCCAAGGCTTCACGGTCAGCAAATGTCAATCTCAGGGGCTCCCATGCTGGGAGGCAGGAGGCGTGGGTCCAGTGTCTGTCTGCCCCCTCCCTGCTGTGCCTCCTGGGACACAGCCCTCCCCTCCCGGGTCAAGGGTAGCGGGTTGGATTCCAAGAGCACATGCTTGGGGAGGGGGCAAGGTGGGGCAGGGGGGTTGGTGAGGAAGGGTCCCCAGCAACATACATCTCGGCCTGGCTTTCCCGGCAAGCCCTTGATGCCTCCCTCTCCCCGCTCGCCTTTCTGGCCCTGGGGAAGGAAGACACAAGGTGACTGCGTTGAGGGAAGGGCTGGAAGAGCCAGGCTGCTCCCGCTGGTGAGGGACACTGCCTGCTGTGCCCATGGTCTCTGCCTCCCCTGAGATCGAGGGGCTTCAGTCACCAGGAGGCTAGAGGACAGGAAGAGCTTCCAAGCCAGCCCAGCCACTCTCTTGGGAGTCCGCAGCATTTCCACCTAGGTCCGGTAGGTGGGCCTCTGGACAAGGTAGGACACTGGGAGAGGTGGAGGGGACTTCCAACTCTGCCCAGTGGCACCACCCCCTAGGAGACTTTGGACATCACCCTCCCCTGTCTGGAGGATGGCAGACTTCCCTGGCACCCACCCTCCAAATCCGCTACCTTCTGGCCTGTGGAGCCTGGGAGTCCTGAGGGTCCCTGAGATCAGAGGGGGACACAAAACAAGGGGTGAGGCAAGGGAGGTGACCGAGAACCCACCGCCCCTGCCTTCCCTTTGGTGCCACACTCACCAAGTCTCCTGATGCCCCCTTCTCTCCCTTAGGGCCTTCTGCACACTGAGCAGGAGATAAGGTGTTAAGAGGGGCCCAGGGTCACTCCAGGGGCTGCTGAGGGCACAGTCCCCTCCCCAGGGACTGACCCATACTGGCCCTAAAGCAGGCCTGGCCTCCAGGTCTTACCTGAAGTGGGGCATCCGGGGAGATTCGGACACAGTCATTGCCCTGGGGGTAGGGAATAAGCCATCAGGGGCAGGGCACAGACCCATGTGCCCCCGCTAGTGGTTTCCCCACACTCCTACCTACAAAGACCCTGGCCTGCTCATCTGGGCCAGGATGCAGGTTTCAGGCTGAGCTGTTGGGAGGAGGGCTCCCAGCCCAGCCCAGCCCACCCCGGGGCACAACTGCGAAGGGTCCTGCAGTGGGCAGGGCTGTGACACTTACCCGTGTCCCCTTCTCTCCCTTGGGCCCGGATGGGCCAGGCAGGCCCGGCTCACCTTTCCCTCCCTGTGGATGAGAACGAAATGGGGGCTGGGACAGAGGAGCATGGGACCCTGGAAGAAGCTCTCCCCAACCTGGTCTTCTCCACACCCCACCCACAGGGAGAGTGAATGAGCACAGCGCCCCAGCCCCACGTGGACACACACAGAGGGAGTCCAAAGGCAGCCACCCATTTGTCCTTCCCGCCCTAAGGGCAATATTTGACCTCAGAGGGCATCTCTTCCCCACACCTAAGTAAGCAGGCCAGCCCACACACAGCACACCCCAGGCACAGCAACACGTGCCCACACAGCTGGAGTGACAGAAACCCATGATGGTAACTATCGGGCTGCCTGTGTTCGATCCTGCCCCCACCACTTACTAGCCTGTGACCAAGCAGGGCATGTAATTTCTCTGAACCTCAGTTTCTTTGTCAGTAATATGGGGCTCATGTCAGCATCTATCTCGAGAGGTGATGAGGAGGAAGAAGTGCAGCCTGTAGGTCAGTGCTGGGCACAGGCCTGGCACAGGGTCAGTGCTCACAGGAGGGGTCCCAAGAATGCGATCCCATACCCAGGTCACACACAGGTGCACGGTCCCACCTCAGCCCCCGTGCCACCTGCCCTGTCGCTCACAAGCTCTGTGGTCTTGTCACACCCACGGGTATTATTTCACCCACCCCCAGCACCACAGAGCTGCACGTGTGCAAACACGTCCCAGAGATGCATGTAGCCACACGCTTACACCATCACTGACACACCTACACAGGTACCGCTGACCTCAGTTTCCCTGAAGTAAGTGATGGTCCCCACCCTGCAGGATGCTTAAAGGGGTCAGGGAGGCAGCAGACGTGCCCGTGTGGCTCAGGACCTGCTACACAGTAGGCCCTTGGAAAAGCAGTCTTAACAGCCCCGCACACACGACCCCCTTCTCTGTCCAGCACACACACCAAATCAGCCACACACACACACACACACACACACACACACACACATACACACACACACACACAGGCGCAGGTAACCCAGATACACGCAGCCGTGGAGCCATGGGCAGTGGGTGAACCAGGCCACCCAAGAAGGCAGAAGAGCCCTGATCCCCCTCTGGGACTCACCATGGGGCCAGAGGGACCAACTGTGACCTGAGGGGACAGAGAAAAGAGAGTTACACTTCAGAGAAGGAGAGGAAATCAAGGGCCCAGAGAGGGCGAGCAATTCAGTCAGGGTCACACCGCAGAGCGGGTGGAGCAACCTGAATCTCTGTCCCTGATCCCCCCAGGCCGACCAGCACGCTGACTTTCTATCCTAAGGCTAACAGGCCTGCAGAGGGGCCTCACCTTCTCTAACCTGCCTGCTGGATCCACCTTCCAGGTGCTAAAATAACATGGCCACTTGGTTGCCATGGTAACCCCTGCACATCTGCGGACCATCAGCCTCACTAGATTTAGTGGGCAGACTGGATGGAAAGAGGGGAAGGCAGCAGAGTCAGGGGGCCTGAGGATGAAGGGAGCTGGGACTGTGTCAGCTTTGTAGACCACTGTGGCATGTCAACTCAGAATGTCGGGTCATGGAAAAGTGGTGACTCACGGTGCCCACAGAAGAGGTACAGTGGAGTTCCAGCTGGGCTCCCTCTCATTAAGCCCCACTCCCTTGTCCTTCTGGACCCCCAGAGGGAGGCTTCTACCCCCAGCTCGAGAGGGGTAGAAAGGGAAGCCGTAAGCCAACATGTGTTTGGCGGGGCTAAACCTGAGCTAGCCTTTCCCTCCTCTAGGCCTTCCAAGCAAAGCAGACCTCAGTCCTTGAAGGGAGTGCAAAGCTGGGATCAGCAGCCAAGCCCTGACCCTAACAGGCCCACCGGGTCCCCACTCCACCCTGGATCCCGATGTGTCCTCCAGATAACTGGGCGTGAAGCTTCCTTCCACGAAGCCCTGCTTGGTGAGGGTGGGGTTGAGACAGCTCTTAGCGGAGAGGGAGGGAGCATGAAAGTGCGCAAAGAGCCCCTTGTCCTCAGCTTGGGAGCTGCCAAGCCAACCTGGGGCCCCTGCCTGCCCCACCGCGCACACACCCTCTATTCACTCACATTGCTCTCTTGGACACCGTAGGCACAGGGTGGGCACTGGAAGGGAAGACGGGGCAGGAGGCCAGTTCTGAGAGCCCGGGAACAGCCCTCTCCACCCCTCCCCCCTGCACACACCAAGGGTGCAGAACATCCCGTGTCTGGGCAGAGTCTGAGGGGAGCATGGAGATAGGATTTCCCTTCACCGCCCACCAGTCCAGAGCCTCCGTCATTACTCAAATGAGGACACTGAAGCCCTGAGAGGAGCCACAGTTGACTCTGGGTCACCCAGCATGTGGGGGCAGAGCGAGGGCTGGAACCTGGGGTCTCATGGCTGAGGCCTGGGCTCCGCCACGATGCCTATAACCATCTGCTGCCAACTCAGCAGCACTGCCCAGGGCCAATCCCTTCCTCCCCAAGGAGGGGCAAGCAGACAGAACACTGGGAGCTGTGGCATCGCCCTGCACCCCAGTGCCCAGGTTCCAGTGCCCCAAAGCCTTGTCCACAGGGTCCATGCTGGCACCTCTTTAAACAAGCCCTTTAGGTCAGTCTGGAGGAGAGCTTACCTCGGAGGCTGCTGTCTCCCGCTGGGCCTGGGAAAAGAGGGATGGGGCAGGCAGGGAAGGAGGAGATGGAGCAATGCTTTCAGCACTCCCCCAAGACCACCAGGAGTAGGGGCCCTAGATGGTGCAGGCACCATGTCTGTCTTGCCCCCACTCATCCTTCCTTCACAGCAGGCGCCTACATGACTAAGCTCTGCCCAGGAGGTGGGCAGGTGGGATGAGCGTGGGAGTAGACTGTCTTACTCAGGGTGTACAGAGGGCATGGGGAGCTGATGGAGGGCACCGTGGGCTCCTCCCTCACCCACTGTTCCTACCTTCGATTCCCATTCTGACT
Organism: Solenodon paradoxus; assembly: GCA_004363575.1. Lineage (NCBI taxonomy): Eukaryota > Metazoa > Chordata > Mammalia > Eulipotyphla > Solenodontidae > Solenodon > Solenodon paradoxus. Next base: position 33,502 of record RJWH01004130.1, on the reverse strand, counting down.
TCGAGCTCACTCTTCCTGTCAGCTGGGCATTCACCTGGGCAGAGAGAGGAAAAGTGAACTTTTGAGGAGGGGAAAGTTCTGGGGCCCATACTGGAAGGGTGTAACTGGGCAGGGACATGGACCCCAGAAACCCCTTCAGTCTAATATCTGACACCTCCCAGGGCATCAAGCTCCTGCTCAGGCCGCCAGCACCCACACAGGCTCCCCCTTTTTTCCCTGTATCCACGTGATGTCAGAGAAAACATGACCATGAATCAATGGGCTCCTGTGTTCCCTTAGCCAAAGGCTGGGCACTGTGCCAGGTAGGCAGGGAGACTGCCCAGCCGGGGGGTGGGGCCACGGGAAACTTTGGTTTCCCTGCCACCCCTAAGGGCCTGAGAGTGGCCGCAGCAGCTGGCCATGGTGCTGGGCATCGACCTAGCCTGGCATTGGCCAGAATTGGGCCCAGAAGAATAAGCAAGCCCCGAGGAAAGCATGTGGCCTGGCCTCTGACCCCAGGTATCCCTGTCCAGGAGAAACTGCCTTTGGGTGAAAGCCTGTTCCTGCCCTCATCAGAAGGGTCTGGGTGGCATCAGTGAGGGTCCGGACAGTCTGGAGCTAGATGGACGCAACTCTCGGTGCAGCAGGTAGGCAGGCACAGAGTAGGCACGCTCCTCCCTGAATGCTACAGGGGCAGAACACAGAGCTTCCAGTGCCCTCGCTACCCTGGGCACACAGCTGGCCAGCCGTGGTAGCAGACCTCAGTCCACTCAGGGAGTATGGGCTCAGGGGCCTCACTCTACCCACCTTTCTGTTTTGAGGCTCCTCCAGGCAGAAGCAGCGGGTGTAGACCTTACCCTCGGTCTGTGGGTTGATTTCGATGAGCTCATTGCTCTGGGTGTCCCGACGAGCCTTGGAAGTCTCAGGGGGGCACTGCCCAGTGTGGGGGAAGGACTAGAGTCAGTACAGAGGGAAGATCCCACCCCATGCCCACTCATCCTAAGATCTCTAGGTGTCTCCAGCCTGGACCCCATTTCCAGGTCACTGAGCAGTACCCAAACCATATACCCCCAGCCCGGTTTATGCTGGGGCTGGGCTGCTCACCCCGCTGGGCAAAATCTCACAGCAGCCCTCCTCCAGCACGAGCTCGGGGTCACAGTAGAGGTGTGCCTGCTGAAGGTCAAACTGCAAGGGCACACAAGTCAGGTTCACTTCATTTAAGCGAGCAGCTCTGCATCCTGGTCCCCAGTGAGGCCCAGAGAGTGTCAGGGCTGGCCTGGGAGACCATCAGATCACAGCTGTCACTAAAAGCAAAACAAAATCTCCATTCAGGGAAGGAGGGAGAAATGTCCACTTGGGGCCCAGAGGCTCAGGGGAGGAAGAAGTCCCATTCAAGCCCAGCCTCGGAGGACCAGCAGCCATTCAGCCGGACAGGACGCAAGGAAAAGCAGTCCAGGAAAAGGGACCTGCAGAGGCAGAAACAGGCAGGTATGGAGGTGCCAGGTGAGCCGGAGGGTGAGTGGAACTGGCCAGAGCGGAGCTGCATGGAGAGGTGTAAAGGAAGTGGAACCGGAGACACTTACAGGGCCAGCTACAGTCTTAACCACAGGTTTACGCTCTGACTGGAGGGCAATGAGGAACCACAGAGGAGACTGAGCACGGGAAGGGTCTGCTCAGAGAGCCACTCAGGCGCCCAGAAGGTGGGAGCAAGGCCAGGGCCCACTCACCAAGACAGGCTTGCCCTGCTCAGCATCCAAGCCCAGAAATACGTGGCCCACGGGCCGCACGGGGCTCCGGGGCCCCAGGGGCCGCGAGGAGGCTGAGGTGCAGTCCACATGCACTGAGGCAACGCGTTCAGCCACACTCAGCATCAGTTTGTGCCAATGCAGGTCGAAGAGCTGGGGCACCGGAAAGAGGCAGGACACGAAGTCGCCATCCTGGCCCCGAGCCCGAAGCTCCAGGCTCTGTTCCTGGCCGTTGACTTCCAAGGAGATCTGTGTGGAATCAGGAAAGGGACGGGACAGAGACTCAGAGCCCCGGAGCCACAGCACAGCCACGTAGGGGCCCTCGGGCTCACTTTGCAAGGCGGGGGAGACCTGAGGAAGACTCCAGAGAAGAAGAAAGACTCCAGGAGAAGAAAACCGGCTGGGGTCATAAAACTATCCATCCTGAGAGTGAGGTTAGGGCTGGTGTGGTAGGGTGGCCCTGAGGGTGGGTCCTGGAGTGGAACAGGGAGGCCCCACACCACAAGCTGGGCCAGAAGGGGGCTGGGCGGCCAGAGCATGGGGGTAGGAGTGAGAGGCTCACCTGTGGGTACCCACTGTCGTCGGTCAACTGAAACAAATACCACGTGCTCTGGTGGGTGTGTTTCTTCAGCAGCAGGGTCAGCACCAGGGAAAACTCCTGGGGGAGGCCCCGAGGGAACACTCGGCTGGTGGCAGAGCAGAAGTGGCCGGAGGCTCAGGCAGGAGAGCACCTGCTGCCCACACCACCCTCAGAACTGGGGGGCCTGTGCAGGACAACATGTGGGCCCACACCTGCAAGCCCAACACAGAGACACATCCACGCACTCCACGGGCATCGACGGCGCGCCTCCTGCGTGCCTCCTGCGTGCCGGGGGTGGGGCCGGCTGCGGGGGCTGCCCTGGAGGAGCCTTCAGGAGGCCCAGGGGCGGGGGCAGGCCATAAACAGAAAATCCCCAGGATGAGAATTCTGCATCTCGCTAAAATAGTGGTAAATATGTCCCAGGAATCCAGATGTCCTGGGGAGAATAGCCTGGTCTGGGGTGGGAGAAGAGAGGCTAGAAAAAGACTAAAAGGTTCCACATGGCTAGAGTATCAAGAAAGAAAGAGGAATATTTTGGGAGATGAGACTGGAGATGTAGGCAGACAGGCCCACAGACACCTGAGCGGGCACATGTGCCTCTTGCCAGGCTCTAATCCCCATCTTGGACTCCTCACGGTACCCAAAGGACGCAGACCTGTTCCCTCCCACTGTAAGTCAGAGCTAGAGGAGGGGCACAAGGTGGTTTTACCAGGCACCTCCTCTCTGCCCGACCTGCAAGCCCCAGGGGTGGAGGCCAGGCTGACTCCTGGCAGGAAAGGGGATAAAATATCCCACAGGTGCTCGGGCTTCTGCGCTGCATGCACACTTGCTGGCGAGTGTGGCCGGGGTCAATATCCCTTCTCAGCGGTGACACGGAGGCCTTTACCGTGTGGGCTGGGTGAGTGGGGCCGCCCCCAGTCGCAGGATGAGAGGCCCCTTGGGGTTACGGATCTTCTTAATGGCAGATATCTTCATGAGGTTGAGTCGGCGGATGAGGTTGAAGCCTTTGGAGGGAGATATCAGATACCAGATGAAGAGATCATTTGGGCAGGTGAGGAGGGGACATTCCAGGAAGATGGAGGGTGAGAGGGATGATAGGCACTCACCAGTCACATTGGTCAATAAGTCAGTTCTGTGTTCCAACCTGAGGCCTTCTTTCTGTGAAGGTGGGCACTGCACAGCTGGAAAAGAAGTGGCAGTGGGGCAGTGGGAGGGCTCAGGCCGAGGTAGCTGCACAGCCAGGCTCTTAAGGAGTCTGGGAAGAAGCAACTTACCTTCCCCATCTGGACCTTAGCTAGACCCTGCCTTGGGGCTGCATTCACCCCTTGCTTTCTGTCCCCAGCTACCCTGAATGCCAGTATACAAATGAGAAGACTGAGATCTGGTTCAAGGCTACTGAGAGCAACCACAGCACAGCAGGACCAGCACACTTAACACCCAAATCCCCAAGACCCCAAGTCGGAGCCAGGCCAGCAAGAGAATGAAAGAAACTCTGGGCCACTCTCAAGGTCAGATGGGGTGGGGAGCTGTGTATTCATCGCCCTTCCGTGACATCCACCTGAGTGGGGGGCAGAGGAGCACTCAGGGCTAAGGACTGCCCAGCTCGTGCACACGTGTGTTCTGTACACATGCGTATGCGTGTCTGCACTTCTGTGGGTTGTAGAAGCCCCCACTATGTGCGGCTGGTACACGTGTTCTCAGCAATGGGTGGGGTTTCCTTCCCACATCGAAGTAGACGAGCAGGCCACGCACAATGTCTGAGCCAAGTGAACGACTTTCTACCTGAATAACCACTTCGGGAAACAGTGACAAGAGACTGAGGGCCTGAGGGGACCACAAGATTAGAGGGTCAACCAGGGCCCTGAGGCTCCAGACAGGACCTAGAAAGAGGGTAATGTTTCCTGGAGCAGGGGTGACTCGACACAGGCTTCCAAAACGCTGGAGGGGGAGCCACACGCCCATCTCCTCCCTGGGCTGACTGAGCAGAAACCCTGGGAGAGGTGTGGCAGCAGGAGGGACCGCAGCTGGCATCAAAGAGGCATCCCCGCCAGTGTACTGGGCAGCGGCGACAGAGCTGTGAGCATGGCTCTGAAGCTGGCCACTGGACTCGCGGGCCGCCTGGCTGCAGGAAGGAGCCCCTCGGTCCAGTCACTCCACGGCACTCTCCTCCCAGGTCTGGACAGAAAGACTATCACTGTCTTCAGCATTGGCATCGGCAGCAGCAGTGGGTGACTCATCCCTTGGCAATGGGCCCAGATTCTTTACAGATGTTGAAATTCTCTGCCCCAACCCGCAGGGGACCCAGGAGAGAGAGCACGGCACACACACGCACATGGGGAGAAAGACAGAGGTGCACACACAGCCCGAAGGCAGTCACAGGCACCCCGGAAGGATACAGCGCTCACCTCTGCCCCTTAGCTACTCTGCTTCCTTTGTCTGGATTCGGGCTCTAGGGGTTCTGTTTCTGCTCAGTTGGGCAGCTGAGCAACTCAGCCCAAAGGGCACCGAGCAGGGCAGGGCAAGTTGCCCAGTCAACTTCCTCTGGCTTTGGAGCCTGGAAAGCTGCACCCTGGGTCCCATCCAGCGTCTGCGCCTTGGGGCGGGCCCTTTATCCAGGGCCAGCCATGGAGGAGGAGGAGCACGTGGGCTGGAGGATGGATTCTCTTCCAGGGAAAGGATTGGAGGGGCCAGTCATCTTCTGAGATGCAGTTTCCTTCTGTAGGCAAGCGCCCCACCTGCTCCTCCCCACCTTCAAGCCCTGCCAGCCTTTGTACCCAAGATGGGTTTATGGACTCGGGGCTCAGGATAATCATCTCCCCCATCATCTACACACGCACAAAGCATTTCTGAGATGCAAACAGAGATACGCACACAGAAACACAAGCGTGCGCGCACACTCTCGCTCAGGTCTGGAGGTGCAAGCATTTCAGGCCACCCTGAGCCCAGTCCCCGGGCTCCCCTACAAACAGATGCCCACATGACTCAGGTACATGGTCACCTATGTGCACAGGACCTCAGGGAATCAGTCGCAGGTCTGAGTCAGTCACCCCCTGACCCTCCCGATTGTCTCACCTGTAGCTGCTCCATGACTGCAGGTGGCCCAGAGACTGAGCAACCACAAGCCAGGAGACCAAGATGCCCACATCCTGGTTCAGTGAGGTTGGCCACAGCCGCAGCACCTGGAAACCAGAGAGGCCGGAAGGTGAAGTCCTTGGCTCACACGGTACAATTCCACACATTGGCCAGTGGCGGCCAGCCCGTGGGGTGCGAGCTGGTCCAGGAGTAGCAGGAGGCCTGGCCAAGGCATCAGTCTCTCTCAGAGGCCCAACCACAGGCCCTGGGTTAGGACTGAGGCCAGGGTGATAGTCAAAATATTTAACCACCATTCTGGCATGGACCCCAAGCAGTCAGAGTGGAACGCTGGCTGAAGCACGGACACAGGGTCCAGGAGGCACCCGACTCTGCCAGTGGCTACTTGCTGGACTGAGGAATCCAGAGGGTCCCAGAAGGCCAGGTCAACTGGGATAGTGAAGGGTCTTGAGACAGAGGCTATTCGCCAAGACATTTGGAAGCGTTTCGATATTTTACCAGCCTCTGCACTCTGTTGCTCTGCAGAGGGCTGGTGCCTGACCAGCAGCACCCAGCTCAGTCAGGTGGCCCTGCCGCGCACCCACAAGTCAGGGGCTAACAGCTGCACTGAGTCTCCTGGCAAGCATCACAGGGGTGTGTGCGGGCCAGGGAAGCGTCCCCCCTGGGCACAGTGGGCAGGAAAGCAGGTCACCAGGACTCAGGACCTTGTCGCCAACCTCTTCTGCTGATGGATGCTCGTCTTTTAGTTTTATTAAACCCTGATGAATGGGCCCAGATAAATCGATGCAGGCTCAGCAAGCGGCTGGCAGAGTCATACATCACCTGCCCTCCCCAGAGACAGATAGCTGTGCACGCACACAGAGTCACGCCTGTGTCCGAATGACACGTGCAGACACACAGGCACATATGCACACCAACACAGTCCTGCCAGCGTGTGCACACAGGCCTGACAGACACAGTTCACTCTACACCCAGACACATCAGCTTGCACGTTCACATGTGTACGCAGCCAGCCGAGGGCCCAGGACCATCCCTCTCCTGGCCCCTTGTTGGGAAGTTCTTGTGCAAGTCTGACCTCATTCCCTGCAGATGGAATGGAATGCGATTTCAACTCCCCCAGTCCTGGAAAGGGAATGAGAGTAGCAAAGACCCTTCACTTAATGTGTTAGACAAGAGGACCCCACAACCCTTCTTCCCGGGGCAGAACTGTTCCCCCACTGCATTCATACCCCATCCATCTCTCAAACCCTCTCCAGTCAGGGGAAGGACTGCGTCTGTGGAGGCCACTGAATGCATGTGGAGGCGTGAACATCAATGTGCTCCTGTCCCCTTTGGGTTCCTGATCTCTGGCCTCCACTCCCCCACCCCCAGCCAGAGCAGGGGGCTACCGAGAAAGAGAAACTTCCACGGAGATGGTCCTACCCCAATACAAAGACATACATGGGAGGCAGGAAGAGTCAGAGCTGGGATGCAGTTTAGAGCTCGCTGGAGAGACAAATGCAGAGAGGGGATGCCACTTGCTCCAGGTCACACAGCAAGTCCGCGGCAGAAAAGACCCTTCAGCTCAGAACCGGAGGCAACCCGCTCCATCCCCGCTTACCGGCTGTGGGGAACCCCCGACCTCACTGAGCAATCCAGGCAGCCGGAGGCAGCAAGTCCGGGGAAGGGAGGCTGGGCTCCTCGGGCGCCGCCTGGGGGTTACTGATCACGATCACTTCTGGCCGGATGAAGGGCCCCAGTTTCCCAAGTCCTGAGCTCTTGGGGCTGAATGCTGCCCGGTGCGCGCCCGCCGGGACTGCCGGCCACTCCGGGTGGGGGAAGAGGGGGCGGTTCCCGGGGCCTGGGGACCTGCCAGCTGGGCCGCTAATGGAACACAGCTGGATCCGCCCGCCCGGCGGGAGGCGGGGCGGCGGCGGCAGAAGCGGCGGGACAGCAGCACAGTCCCGTTGCACAGCCGGGTTCCTGGCCTGGCGGTGCTCCCGGGCCCGCCCTCCCACTCCCCCTGCCAGGTGAGCCAGCGAGCCAGGCAGGACCCTGCGTGCCCGGAGCTGCCCTGGAGGTGGGCTCCGCGGGCAGGCGGGTGGGCTGGGAGGCCGGCCCTTTAAGAACTCTAAGGGCCTCCCCCGTGCCACCCCCTTCCCTCTCCCAGGCTGGGCCTCCTGCAGGCCGGGGATGGGGGGAGACCCTCCTCCCCAGTTCGTGGCACCGTGACGTGGCTGCTGCCCAAACCTCCATGGTCGGCTTTTTCCAGTTTCTCAGTCTAACATTTCCAGTCAATCTATTTCTCCGTCTCTGAGCTGGGGGAAGGGGCCCCCTCCAGGAAGTGCAAGATGGTGAAGGGGTGGGGGTGCTGAATTAACCCTTTCTTCTCAGACCCCATCCCCAGGGAACGGGACAGAGCAGGTCCCCTATTCCCCTTTAGTCCCTGAGGTTAAGAGTGGGCTGGAGCTTTGTGGCTTCCAACTTGATCCTGAGCTAGAACTCCATGTTCTCATCTGTAAGATGGGACCAAAATGCATCCAGCTCACAGACGTGCTGTGAGCAGGATCACAGTTAAAGTCTGTAAAAGTGCTTCCTACAGGGTCTGGCACAAAAGAGGAGCTCCATAAATATTCACTACTATTATCATTACACTGTGAACCCTGGGGGCAGGCAGTGGAGGAAGGGGTGAGTGAGGCAGGACTCAGCTTTAGACCCTGCTGTGATGGAGAAGCATTGTTTTCCAGTCAGGATCCAAAGAATTAAGGTTTGATGAGGGCTTGGACTTTGGAGAAGGGAGCAGATAGGTGAGCAGCTCTGTCCAGGGGCAGGGGGATGACCTAGGTGATCCCTCCAAGGGTCTCTCCCTGGGGAGCAGTAAGCACCTTTCTGGGCACCGTAGGGTCAGGAGGTCCATGAACAGGCGTTGAGGAGGTTGGGGGAGCAGCTGGGAGTGCTCTGGTGTGATCCTGCAGAAGCGCCAGTCACAGCCATGGCTCTATTGCCCCATCTGACCCCAGAGGTGGGGGAGGGGCAGCCTGGATTTCCCGCCTCCAGAACCAGAGGCGCTGAGTCAGCGGAAAGCCCAACCCTGGCCGTGGAGGCGCCCACTGTGGTCCCTGCGTGGAGCCGGCCCAGATGTGGCTGTGGCAGTGATGGGGCCTGGGAAGCGCTGAGCTCAGCAGCCAGGAAGCGGAGCAAGCGGTGCCGGTTCTGGGCGCTCTGCCTTGAGGAGTGGGCAGGCCCAGGCCTGGCCTGTTTCCAGGGTGCTGCCCCCGGGGTGGGCACTGCACATACAGGCCCATCTCGGTGCAAAGAGCTTCACAAAGGCCAACTCCTCTACTCCTCACCCTGCCTCAGGAGGGAGAATTCTGCTCTGAAAGGCTTCCCCCACTCTTCCAAAGTAGAATACTTTGGATCTGGGAATGCTCAAAATGTTTTCCATATAGATTAATGATAATGGCATTCCCAGACCCAAAAAATTAACCTACTTAACCATACCAAATGGGAACGTCCTCCTTTTGGACAGCAGGGGACCTGTAACCCTGCTTCTCAGACGGGAACCCTAGAGCACTGGAACAACACAGTGTCCATGGTCACATGGTGGGTGCGGCAGGGACCCACGTCCAGTTAGCCTGGACGCAGCACACGCTCCAGAGCACTTCGTCATGCTGGTCGACTCCTGTCCTTCCCCCATTCATACCCCAGACTCTCCCAGGCAGGAGGCCAGGGCCAGGGCCAGGGCCAGAGCCAGAGCGGCCAGAGCCAGGGGCGGAGGAGCCCACCTCTGAGAAGGGGGAGTCCCGATGCAGGTACCTGCCCATGGCACCCCATGCTGCCCAGAAGAACAGCCAAACCCCGGGTGCACCCTGTGCCTGGATGACACACAGTCAGACACAGTTTAGAAACATGACCCAGCCTCCCTCTGACACTGTGACTCGTCCAGACACAACTGGTCAGATATGCTCCCTGATGGTATGTGTGGAGACTGCATGAAGATGGAAGCGCTCACACGGATGCAGGCTCACGCACGGCACCCACATCAGCAGACATTCTGAGCCACAAGGTTGAGCACAGACGAACCCTCAGAAGGATGCACGGCCACGCCCTAGGGGTTTAGCGGTTAAGTCTGCCACCTCTGCCCAGCACAACTTAAGGACCTGGGTTCACATCCTGGACCAGGGGGAACAACCAATATGAACAACTACAGAAATAAAGTGCTTCTTCCTCCTCTCTCTCCCTGCCTACCTCTCTGCTCACCTTCATTCCTGCCTGCACCTTTCTTTTTTTTAAAAAAAAAGTATACAAAACAAAAGAAGTAACCCAAGTACAGTCTGTAACTCTCAGAATGCATGAACATACCACTGCGTGCATTTGAATGTGCACTCGCAGACCCATGGACACATACAAAGAGGCTGCAGAAGAGACTGCAGACCTGCCGCACATATGCTCCTGTGCACACCGACAGGGGCCACACTCTGGGCCCCTACAGGAACCCCCGCTCGAACACACACATGCTAACACAAATGTGCACATCCATGCGTGCAGTGGTGCTGACGCATTTATATACGTTCAGCTCCAGAACGCCTGCAGGCCAGCAGCAGGGCATCCTGCGAGGCTGGGCTCAGTGCCCTCACCCCAGATGGCAGCACCACGAGGTAATCAATTCTGCTAATCGCCACCAGCTGCCCTGGTGCCTGCCTGCCGCTGCCGGGTGGGGCTCCCAAGGCCTCCTGGGCCTGCGGAAGTATGCCCAGATGTCAGTAGTCCCCAAGGGCCCGCCTACCGCACTGTCCCAGCTGGCCACTGGGGATTCCCAATCTGGCAGGGGCAGCACCTGGGGCTGGGAAAAGTGAAGAGCCCAGGATGGACCCAGGAGCCCCTGGGGTCAGGCAGAGTTGATCTGAACCCCATATAAACATGTGCGCACCTGAGACCGGTTTATGTGCACAAGTACACACACGCGCACACACACACACACACACACCACATGGCTAAAGCAGACCTCGTGGTCATTCCAAATCTGCTTCTTTGTCTTCCACATTCTGGTAAACGCCACCAAATTCATTCAGATGCGCATGCTGGAAACCTAGGCGTCAGGCCTTGGTTCCTTCCCTTCCTACCATCCTCATCCATCATTCAACCCACATCCACCCACTTCCCCAGCCCTCACCCAAGCCGCCATCTGCCTTTGCCTGGGCTGCTGCGAAAGCCTGCTGACCTGGACTCACACCTGGCAGCCAGCAAGACCTTTCCAAGCCTGTAGCTGTTGATTTCTCTCTCGGGTTCAGTCTTCCAGTTCCCATTTCACCTAGAATAAGTCCCTGTCTTTCCCTGGGCTGTCCCAAGTCCTTCTTGATTGCTTCTGCCTTCCTGTTGGGCCACCTCACCCCAGAAGCTGTCCCTCATCTTCCTTTCTCAGCAAGCTGGTTTTCCCCTTGGGACCTTCTTAAACAACCCTGCCCTTGCCCTGATCTGTGCAAGGCTGGCTCTTGGGACATGAGTCTCACTTCATACATAAGTCCCCTCCTCAGAGTGGCCTTCCCTGACCCCAGATTTACAGGAGCCCAAGTCACTCCCTATCCCACGGCTGTTTTCCATCTGCATAGCTCTGGTTTGCGGTGCTGTTTTTCTCTAGATAAGCAGAGGCTCCACGCAGGTCCGTCTCCACTACACTCGCCGCCCCACAGCAGAGCCGGTGGTACGTTGGTGAGTGAGTGGGTGGGTGCACATCAGCCTGTCCCAGCGTGCAGACACAGATGTGCCCCCAAGAGACGTGGCACAGAAGCACACAAGTGAACATGCATGTGTGCAGAAATATATGCGTAGCTTCTGGGCAGAGAAGAGATGGAGACCAGAGAACCGTGGTCTTTCTCTGCCTCCTTCGGTTTCTCTGATGTCTCTGTCCTTCTCCTTGTGACTCACTGTCTCTGATCTCCTTTCCTTCTGTCTGTGTCAGCACTCTGTTCTCTGGCTCCTTTCTCTCTGACAATGAACTGCACACCTGCCTCTGCACCGCCCCCCACATCTCTTACCTTTCTAACTCTCTTTTTCTATCTCTCCTGTTTCCCTCTATTTAAGGATCTAAGTCTCTAACTCTGCATCTCAATCTCTGTGTCTGTAGCCTCTGCCTTTTCCTCAGCCCTTCTGTCTTCTGTCCCTGTCTCCTGTCTATCTCAGAGCTCCTGTGTTCTCTGCATCTTTTCACTCTGTCTCTGTATCTCTTAGTCTCCGTCTGCCTGCATCCCTGCCTCTCTGGCCCTGTCTCTTGTTCTCCATCCTCCCTCCTTCTCCCTGCCCTAAATCAGCCCTGCCACTACATCTCCATGGCTGTCTGCATCCCTGTGGAAAGGAGGCCCATCTTTCACCTCTGGTGGCAGCTTTATGGTCCCACCAGGCAGGCCAGTGCGCCCCTGCTGACGCCCACCTCCCCTGCAGGGTAATGGTGATCCCCATACCGAGAGGCCCAGCTCTGGCACCATACTTATGTGTCCAGCCAGGGCGTCTTACTTCAGTAGCTCATAAGACCAGGTACCTGCTTCATTTGGCCACCTGGAGAGACAAGCCCAGGGTACTGCTGTGGGTGTGGCAGTGCTGGAGGAAGAAGGGAGAACACTCCAGGTGTCCTGGGTCCCAGCCCCATGGTCCCTGGGCTATGCCCACCTGATCCGAGGAAGCAGGCACAAAAGGCCCAAACTCCAGGCCTACCTCCCTCTCTGGTGTGCCCTGGGCCCTGGTCTCCCCACTGTACCATGGACTACATCGTAGGATCCCTCTGAACTGACCTAAGTAGATGTGTTAAAACACTTTAGTGGTTCTCACTCTGGGCCATTTTATCCCCCAATGGACACTTGGCACTGTCTGGAGACATTTTTGATTGTCACAACTTGAAGGGGACCTTCTGGCATCTATCGGGTGGAGGCCAGGGATGCTGCTAAACATTCGACGGTGCTCAGGACAGCCCCTCACAAATCAGAATTATATGGCCCCGAATATCAATAGTGCCAAGATGGAGACTCCCAAGGCGGGAATCTGCTGCTCAGAATCCCCACGCTCCCTGACCTCCTCTAAACTCCTCATCACACTCCGAGCAAGTGCGTGGCCATTGGAAAACACCAGCATTCGATCGGGCTCTGCCTTTACTAAAGGCTGCCAACATTTACTGAGCCCTTCTACGGTGCTGGCAGACATGGAGACGCTCGTCTTAGTCTCACATCCATGGAAGCCTGGGCGCTGCGTAACCCCCATTCAGCAAAGGGAGGCAGGCAGAGAAGGTGAGTAATGAAGGCAAGGCTCACAGCTAGCAAGGATGGAGCCCAGATTGGAACTGGTCATTTTGGAACAGACCCACAGGGCTCAGTCCTTCCTGGGGAAGAACTCACATGTCAGGGATCTGGGCAGTTCCGTTTCTCTCTGAGACTCCATTTTCTCATCTGTCAAACGGCTCTATGCTCTCATTTAACCCAGAAACGATGCTAAGAGGTAAAGTGTATGACATTCACCTCCACTCCACAGGCTATAAAGGCAAAGATTCAAGAATTAAGACTCAAGGTCATAGGGCTCCATGGGGTGGAGCAGAGATTGGAACTCAACTCTGCCTGACCCCGGGGCACCTGATGGTCATTGGGCCAACCACAGCCCTCCAAGTGCTATAAAGCATTAGAGCCCACATTCTCAAGCTTGGAGGACTCCTGTCCCAGGCCAGTGTTGTTGTTCTACGCGGTTGGCTTTTCAAACAAATTCCCACGTGTGGCTGCTGCTGTTGGTCTGCGGACCACATCTGAGAACCCCTGCAGGACAGCATGATATTAGCCTGTCACTGGGCTCCACTCCTGGCTCTGGCTCTGGCTGGCTCTATAACTCAGGGTCTTGCTTAGCTTCTTCTCTTGAAAGCAGAGATAATGGAAATGTCTGTCACTTAGGGTTTACTGAAAGGATTAAAGGAAATAACGACAAAGGGGCAGCCTGTCTCGTGGCGGTGCATCTGGGCATCTCATAAATACTCCTAAATGCTCACAGGTATGATGACCCCAGCACAGGCAACATCCTACTTCCCTGGGCAAAGTAGAAGCTCCCAGAGGGTAAAAGATAAACCAAACCTTCCTCCGCTCCTGTCATTGGCCACCTTCCCAGGCCTCCACAGAGCAGGACGCAGAGATGCCATCTCAGAACAAGCACAGGAGAAGCAACGAGGCGTAGGTAGGACATCCCACGGGCCTCGGCCCTGCAGCGCAGGGCCCCCTGGTGCAGGGGAGAGTAGAGCACAGGTAACAGGAGGACCTCCAGGCTGACCTGGATCCCAGCGCTCCTTCAAGGCCTGCTTCACCCCCAGTGATCCCTTCTGGGGTGAGTGTTGGCTTCCCAAGGCCCTGGTGGGATAGTCTGTATCCTCCTACCCAACCCCCTTGGCTGCCAACAAACTCGAATCAGTCTTGCCACACCGTGCTCTTCATCCAATTCCTAGACTTTCTGAGTCTTTGTTCTTCAACCTACAGAATCAAATAAGAACTCAGTGTAGTGGAAAAGGGCAGGCGCTCCAGCCCCAGAATAACTGGGTTCAAATCCCATCTCTACCACTTACTAGCTCTGGGACTTTTGACAAATCACCTCCCCTCTTGGAGTGAACTTTAATTTCTTTGTTGGCAAAATTGGATTGTCCACGCTTCACAATGATGTTGTATCACCTGAGATAATAGATTAACAGTCCTGAGCAGGGTTCCTGGAACTCAACAGATACCAGCTCTCTGGACTTCCAGTGAGAGTGTAACCCTCACCGACACAACACACTTTCTGTTGGCTGGCTTCCCTCCCTCCCTGCCTGCCACAAGGTTAGCTTTGGGGAAGGCCATGGGGAACAGTCTCCCAGAAGGGACAAATATGAACAGAAGTTTGGAAGTGGGAGAGGTATAATCAATGACTGAACACTGACTTATTTGAAAATAAGTCAGAGTTGACTTTGCTACCATTTTAATCCCAGAGACTGTGACAGAGACTAGGTGCTTTATAAATATTTGCTGTATGAATGAAAAAGGGGGCCCAGCTCCTTCAAGAGGCTAAACTCCCTTCCACAGAGGGCAAGCCATGAGTCTCCCGAATGAGGTGTAGTGAGGAGCATTTAGGGACTCCCAGATTCCTTCATTGCATGCAAGAGCCTCAGACAGTTGGGCTCATAAATTCTTCGAATCCTGGAAACTCTGGGTGGAGAGAAGCTTTTACTACTGCCCAGTTCCACCTCCTCCCAGTAGTGTCCAGGGCTGGGTTGGGGTGTTGGGGCGTGGGGATGGTGCTGACAACCAGACTGGAGAGGGAGAAGGAGGGAGTAAGTGCGGAAAAGTAAAGTTCAACTTGATGATTTGGTGGAGGGCATGTTGTGTTGAAATATATCTAAAGAATGGGGACCCTATACATGGGAAATTATTTTAATGTGTAGAATAATTATTATAATAAAAAATAGACAAAAAAAAAAAAAGGAAAGTTCAAGGTGAAAACTCAACTTTTTAATCAAGGCAGAAAATAAAAACCAAAGATCAGAGCAGGTTTGATCCTGACTCTATTACTTCCTGGCTTTGTTCTCTTAGGTAAATCCCTTCACCCCTCTGAGCCTTAGTTTCCATATCTGTAAAATGGGGTCAACATGATAACACCTAACCACATGGAAGTATTAGGTAGACTAAATGAAAGAATATATGGAACTAAGCCAAGCCCATAGCAAATGCTCTCACAAATGTTCAGTATTGGCATTACTATTATTTGGAAGGACTACCAATTTACCCAGGACTCTTATTCTGCACCTTATGCCTGTCATCTCTGACAGTCCCCTCATTTCCTTGAGGAGCTGAGTTTGAACCAACGTGTGTGTAACTGTTGCTTTTTTAAAATAAATCCTTTTAATCATTAAGACAATCCTAAGTATCTGTCATTATCCCCACTCTACAAGTGACTAGGTGGCACTCTCAACTTGAACACCTTGCTGTAAGGAAACAGGCCCCGAGACATGGCTTGCTGAGAGAAGGAGCTGAGGTTTGAACACAGTGCTGTGTGGCAGGGCTGTATTAAATCCCCGGCTATTACTCTGGGTTGACAGACTCTTAGGGACTCAATTTCCTTGACTGTAGAATGGGGATGTTAGTTCCAGCACCTCTTTAAAATCCAAGTTGGGACATTTTGCTATTCTGGGCCCTGGTCTCCACCCAGAAGCCTAGAACTACCCCGAGGGCCTGGGCGGGAGAGAAGAGCAGGTGTGGACATGACTGTCCCGCGCGAGGGAGGGGGCGGCGGCAGACGTACAAAAACAACCAAGTAAATTAGGGCCAGGAACTCCTAATCCTTCCCGTCTGTAGCTGCTACTGCTCGCCTGGCCGGTCCGGGCCTGGGAGGTAGATATGGCCAAGATCACAGAGCCGGGCCAACGGGGTCGGTCGGAATGATGCCTGGCCAGCAAGAGGGCCTTGGCTCCCAGAGAAGCGGGTGGAGAGGGTGACTCAGGCTTTCCAGACCATGGGGGGGCGGGGGGGAGTATAGGGGGGGGGGTGTTCCGTGTCTGGTCTATTTTTAGAACCTGCTCAAGACCTGAGCTAGGGGTTGGAAATGGGAGCTACTGGCCAAGCTGCTTCTCCCACAAAGGACTCAAGCCCCAGACCCTCCCGCTGTCTATCTAGAAAAGAATGAAAGCATTTGTGGGGTGGGAAGTGGTCGCCAAGAGCGAATAGGAGGTCAGAAAATGCGTCTTTTCTCCCCCTCTACTAGGTCTGGCCGGCAAACAGTTCCAGCGAACTGGGCGCGGCCTCTCGAAAAAAGACCTCTGTTAAGTGGGGCCAGGAGTCTACCGACTGTCGGTCAGTCTGGCTGTTGGACGGGGTCCATGGAAGGCGCAGGCTCCCGGGCGACCCACGTTGCTGAGGGCGGAGCAGGAAAGAGGCATTGCTTCCAGGTTCGGGGGATTCCGACCTCACCCGGCCGTCGGCCACACCTCCAGCCCACTCTGATCACGCCCCCGAGCGCCTCGGGCCACACCCTCGGCCGGGCAGCCCTTCCTGACTCCACCCGAGGCTCCGCCTCCTATCTGGCTCCGCCCAGCCCTGGCCAACCTTGTATCCTGTCCCCTAAATTCAGTGAGGCCTAGATATTGGACACCTGACGGTATGGACCAGTCTCTTGGGGCGGGGATAAAAGTGAGCGAAATGGGGCTCCTCCCACGGCGTGGGGTTGGGAGCGTCGGGTGCAGCATGTCGTGGCGAGCGGGGAGGCCAGTAGCAACCCCGAGCAAGGAAAGACCTGTGTCTGCCGCTCTCACAGGCCCCTGGGGCACAGTCTGTGACTTGATGCCCTTACCACTGGGCCCCAGCAGCTGAGGCTGGAGTTGTGGGCGGTGGAAGCAGTTGACCGCCCAATATTCATGCGCTCCTGCTGAGTTCAGGGATACAGGTTTGGGGAGGCCCATCCCTCAGGAAGTGAGGAGTGGGGAGGGGAGTCGCTCTTCCAGCAACAGCCCTCCATCTAGTGGGCAGTCATGGAATCGTCCAGTGCAGAGGTGGGGTGGGATCAGGGACAAGGCACCCAACCCTTTCTCTCCCTGCTCCTTCTCCAGAATTCCAGCCAGACAGGCCTTCCAAGTTCTGGCCTGTCCTCTTCCCCCAGACTCCAAGTCCCATTACTTCTTCCTCTTAATTACCTGTGGTAATTACCTTTCCCCATCCTGGTCATCGACTTGGGTCCAGGCAGCCAGTTTTTCGCCTTGATCCCTGCAGTTCGTGCCAACAGCTCCCCATGCCTCCAATTTTACCCCTGTCCCCCATCTATTCTATTAGCCAACATGTTTCTTTTCTTATACGGAAGGATGCAGGCAGGAATGAAGGCAAGCAGAGCAGACAGCAGAGAGGAGGAAGCACTTTATTTGTTGTTCGTCTTGGTTGTTCCCCAGGCCCCAGGACTTGAACCAGCATCCTTGGGATGTACGTGGACTGCACTGGCCAATAGCTGACCAAACTGCTACTCCACCAGGACAGGGCTCAATCAGTGTTTCTAAAGCAGAAATCCAGTCACTTTACTGATTAAAGTCTTTCCATGGCTTTTCATGGTCAAAATGATCTCCAAACCTTGGCTTGGGACACAGGCTCTTCAGCACCCAGTCCCCAGCTCGGTCCTATTCTCACAGGGCAAGAGTCAGTTCCTCACACACCCTGTAGGCTCCCACCATGAGCTTTTCACCCCTTCACCCGATGTTCCCCTTTCCAGGAACACGTTTCCAAGGTGTCCTCAGGACTCAATCTGGTAGACGTTCCCCTCCTTAGCAGGCCTTCTCTGAACCCCAGGTTTGAGTTAGATGCTCCTCGTCCACCCCTCTCAGTGGTCACTGCCTGGGTCTTTCCTGCCTGGAGTGCCAGTGACTGGCTGCTTTATTGAGATGTTGAATGTTTCGCTCTGCCCCCAGTTCCGAGCTGGTAGCCAAACTCTTTGATTTCCCAAGCCTCAGGGAACTGTGTAGGCTGAACACAGACTCTGCTTGAAGTCTGATGGCTCCTCCAGACTTGAAAAAGCTAACCTGTGTTAGGTTCCCAAGAGAGGGAGAGGAGGGCAGGGGGTGTAGGCAGAGAAAGGAGAACCAGCAGCTAGCTGCAGAGTGGGCCATGCGGGGATCCTGTGAGTGGTGGTGAGCTGTGTCCAGCAGTGCCCCCCCCGCCAACAGGTGTTGGGAGCTAGGGGGTGGGAGGTGTACCTGGAGAGGCTAGAGCCCAAGTTCTGCAGTGGGCGAAGAACAGCTGAGCTGTGAGGCTCTGGGGACCACACAAATGAGAACAAAGGACATCTCTGTGTGAGCAGTGTAGCCTGAGGATGGGAGGCGCTGCCTCCCTGCTTAGGCCTTGGTGGGACAGCAGGTCCTTGCACAAACCTAGAGGAGGTAGCAGAGGGCCTCAGTGATGGCTGAAACAGAATTTCCTGCCAACTGGTAGGAAAGGGCTTAGAGTGAGTCAGATTGGAGTTGATTTAACGGGAGTACACAAATGGGTTTTTTCTTGAGTTCGTGTGCCAAGGTTCCTACCTGCCATACCTGTCCTTTACATCCCTCACTGCAGGGCTGACACTGTGTGCCTCAATCAGAACTGAATCCACAGGACCCCAAGTGGTAAGTGGCACCTAGAAAGTGCTCAATTATTTGTTGAATTCAGTTTTTCTTGGTAGTCACAGAAATCCTTCTAAAACCCAAGTCTGCTTCAGTGATTTCCTAGCAGCCCTCAGAATAAAGCCCAAACCCTTCTCAGCCCCAACCCCTCCACACCCTGTGGTCTGGACCTGCCTCCCTGGAGGCCTCATCTCTGCCACCCATCCTCCCACCAGCCAAACGGATTTGCAATTCCCCAGACTTGCCAGGTTGTTTCATGCCTCCATGCCTTTGCTTACATGGCACCCTCCGCCTGGAGTGCCCTTGCCCCTTTTGCTGTCTGCTGAGCTTTCAATTCATCTTCAAAGCTCAGCACAAGTGTTTCCTTCTTTAAGAAGTCTTCCCTGCCACCCTCCCATTCTAGGGCAGAAGAGGCCTCGCCTGCTCTGGAGCCTAACTGTTCAAGTTCAAGTCTGTCCCTTTATCCATGCCTGATGCCCAGCGCAGTGCCCCAGACATCCTAAGTGCCCGTGAATGCTCACTGACCCTTCATGGAGGCAAGCAACCCACCCCTTCTGTGGGCCTGTTTTCCTGTCTGCACAATGTGGGGTCCTCAGTGACCCCCCTCAATTGTGTCTAAGGGCCCGTCCTTCCGTCAGTTGGACTTAGCAGTGAAGGCATAAAACAATTCACCTGCAGGCACCTCAGGTGCACAGAGAGCAGCGCCACACAGAACCGGAGCTGCACACGTGGCGCCGGGGCACCGCCACCTGGGGGAGGCCGGGCCTAAAGAGCTGCGCTTGTCACTCCCACACGCGGGGGCGTGGCCTCTGGACAAGGACGCTTTTGCTCTCTCAACCCCCACCCCCAATCAACCATTGGCCCTGACAGTGAAAAATTCAGCAGCTGCGGGGCTGCCAGTCTAGCAGCAAGTTAATATTCAAGGAATGAGCCTCCTGCAATATGCATGCCCTGAGGCTGGTGTCCTCCGGCTCTTTCCTTCCCAGGCCCGCACTTGCAACCCTCCCCCACCCAGACTAGACCTATGGCAGGGGACGGAGGGCTAGACCATTCTTTGGCCAACTGCTTTCTGGCTGTTTTCCGGATAACCCCCTCTTGACATCCTCTGGGAACCTTAAATGCCTCATTCACTCATTCTTTCAACAGCATCTATTAATTTCCTCCCAATCATGTATGTCAGTGAGTATCACCTGTTTTGCCCCAGAGGCCCGCGCTCTTGTGAGAAGACACACAATAAAGATTCCATCAGTCGTGGGCAGGACCAGATCAGGTCTGGCCTCTGGGGCCACAGTGAGGAGCCTTAAGAGCAATGGGAGGCCCCTAGTAGATTTTGAGTAGAGGCAACAAAATCCCTCCTTTCTTCCTGCTTCCCTCCTCCTCGGATGCCTTCTTCAAGACTGTCTTCCTCATCTTTGTGCTGCCAGTGCCCAGCCCACAGCCTGACATGCACTGGCATCAGGCAATGTTTACTGAATGAATGACTGACCAGGGCAGGCTCTCCCAGCTCAGAGTGGGTCAGCTGGGCCACCAAGGAGTCCCTGGGCAGCTCAGGACCAGGGTCATCTGGGCCGAATGAAGACAGGTGCCCTCCCTATACCTAAGTCATAACAGAAATACTACTAATCTATGAAGCATAATACTTACATGTATGCTGAAATGAAAACAACTTCATTTTGGATTTTTCAAATGCAAAATTCTGGTAAGTTTGTTGAAGCAGGATGTGTGGATGTGTGTGTGTGTGTGTGGCCATCATCTTGCTAGTGCTCCAGGCTACCTCCATCCGCTCATTGGGTCACCTACTGGCCTGTCCCCAGTGCCCTAGTCTCAGGATAACGAGGAGCGCCAAGGTGCCATGGCTGCCCCACACTAACATCCTGGCAGCTTCTCAAGGCCACGTCAGAGGCGGCAGCTCTCTAGTGCCACCTGACCTCTGGGGAATACCCCCTTGGATTGCCAAGACTTTCCCTGACCATCCCTGATCCTCTGAAACTCTGCAAAGTGACCAAGGCTCTAAGAGACTTGTTAGAGGAGGAATCTAAGGCTCAGAGAGGTAACTTAACTTGCCCAAGGTTACTTAGCAAGTTGAGGGTGCAGCTGCAATTTGAACACAAGCCTGGCCCCCAAAGCAGACTCTTTTCCTCCTAAGGGTGAGTGGACTGAGCTGGGGAAGGCTGCCACAGGACACAGCCCACCTACCAGTATCTGGATCCCCTGAGCTGACAAGAACAAACAGTGGAGTCGTGCCCTGGTGGCTCAGGCAGTAAGCCTATGGATTCAGAGGTACAGTCCACATGTATAAAGTCCAGGGACCTGGGTTTGGGTTCATGACCTGAGGCTGGGAGGGACCAACCAAGATGAACTAACTAAGTAAATGCTTCTTCTTGCCTGCCTACTTACTCCCCTTCATTCCTTCCTGCACCTTTCCTTTGTGAAAACAACAGAAACAGTGGAGCTGGGCCCTGCCCTCTGGTCTCTCTCACTGGCTAATTGTGGAACTCAACAGGTCCCCAGCCTCTCTCTAGGGCCAAGAGATGGACACTTGTCTTAAGGTCTCCATGTGGTTTCCACAGCATCACACAGGTGCAGGGCCAGCACACACAGTGGGGGAGGGACGCCAAAAGCGTAACCCATAGTTCTGGCCTCTCTTCCCTCTCCCACAGCGCATCTTCACAGGTTCTGTCCTCCTTCCTCACTCCCTCATTCAGTCCCCAGCTGCATCTGCTCTGTGTATGGACTCTGCAGGGAATTTGACTCAGTCTGCCCAGGGAAGGAAGGTGAACTACCCTCCCCAATTCACTGCCCTCCCAGGAGACAGCTGGGGAAACTAGAGCAGATCAGTGATTCTTAGGGAGAATGGGAAGCTGGGTGGCTCTGGGCAGCATCCCCACAGGCAGGCCAGCTTTCCCAAGTCAATCCCAGGCTGATCTGCCTTCACTGGGTTCCAGCACCCCCTCCCCCAGTGGGTGGGAAGTGACAAATGAGCCTGAGGAAGTGGAGGGGGGAGAGCTGGCGATCGATGGCATTAACATGGTGCCCAAATTAAATATTGACTTTCTTGGTTGACTCTAGGGACACCTGGATTGATGGCTAGGGCTGGGCTGTGCTATCACAGGGGATAGGGACATACCAGCCCAGAGCAGACCCAGTGTGAAGCTGAGCCCTGTAGGGAGGGCTCACCCCTGTGCCTGCCTGCTCAGGAGGAACAGAGCCAGGGCTGGGTGTCTGGCAACCCATCTGTGCCCTGGGTGGCCCCCTGTCCCCCCGGAGTCCAGAGTTCCTTCTGCCTAGGTGTTAGGTCTGAGGTTTTACTGAGCCCCCACCCCCACACCCCTTTTCAGGAACAGTGTCTGGCCTACAGCCCAACAAATGAGAAGAAATCAATCTCTGTGATGATATCCATTACCAGGTCTCAGCCCGTCTCCCAGGATGGTAGGACTGGTTATTTTTGGTCTATCATTAGGTAGGATCTTTGGAAGGGGGTAAGGACAACCTCTCCATTCCTAGAAACATCTTCTCTCCAGCTAATTCACCTTCAGAACCTCCAGTAGGCCCTGTGCTTTGTTTTTTCAAAGCCCCACTTTAAAAATAGCGTCTTTCTTTCTTTCTCTCCCACTCTACAGCCCACTCCCAGACAGCTTCCTGCCATGCCAATGACTCCAGCCCAGCCTCTCTCCCAAGCTCTGGTCCTGTGTGTCTGCCCACTTACTTCCTCCTTGACCGTCTGTCTCCAAGGTATTTCAAGGTCAATGCACCCAAGGCCGAAGTCATGACTGTCTCCCACAAAGCTGATCCTTTTCCTGTGTTCTGAATCCAGTGGCACGGTCCTTCATCCAGGTGTGTAAGACAGAAGCCACAAGTCATCCCTGGTTCCTTCCAACACTCTGGTGCTGACACTCCCACCCACTGTGTGTCACCTGATGGTCTTCTCACTGGTCTCTCCACATCCACCTTACTCTCCAGTGCTATCCCGTCCACCCAGAGCAATCCTGTTCACAGATAAATCTGATCAGGCTAATCCACGGCTCAACACCCTTCTTGGCATCCCGCTAACCTGAAATGCCAAAACCCTCACTGGAGTCTCCCCTGCCTGGAGCCTTTGCATGAGTTTTGAGGGCCTCAGAGGGTGCGGGTCTTCCTGGGCTTGGTAGCCTTGGAGAAGCACCTTGGAGGAATAATGGAGGGCTCTAAAGACAGGCCCTTAAAAATCCCCAACTGTGGGCTCCACGGGCTGCCAGGGTAGGCAAGCGGAAGCCTATAGGGAAACGAGTCCAGAGGGAGAAGTTGGCAGCATCCTGCACCTCGGTTCCCCTCAGGCCACGTAGGCCACCTCATTTCCTCTTAATTGGTACCTAATAGAAGTGAATTAAACCCAATTGAGTTTTAATGAGTCAGTTCAAGTGCCAGTCCCAATCTGCCTTCCTCCTTCCAGGGTCTGGGGCTGTAGGTGGGAGGGAGGAAGACAGGATGCAGGAATAGGGACTGGGGAAGCACACACCCTTCTCTCAGCCTGGCTGAGACAGGCCTGATCCCAGCCCATTCAAAGACATTTCTCAGGACCTTCTCCTCCTTCCCCAAACTCCCCGCCCTGCCCACCTGTATCCCTGAACACCAGATTCCAGAACACTGACCTAGGACCCACTCTGTGCTGGCCCTGTGCTAGAAACCTTTCCTGCATCTTCCTGAACCCTCACTGTGAGCCAGTGAGGCAAGCTGTCTTCTTACCTCCCTGTCACAGAGTCATGCTAAAGTCATGCCTTTGTCTAGAGCTGAGTTGGCCAATACAGTAGCAACTAGCTACACGTGGGTACTAAGCACTCAGAAGGTGGCCAGACTGAACTGAGAGGTGCTGGGCAGATAAAACACATGCTAGAGATCAAAGCCCTAGTACAAAAAAGAATGTACAACAGCTCATCATTTTTATAGATTATGTGTTGCAATAATATTGTCGATATGCTAAGTATATAACTAAAATTAATTTTGCCTTTTAAAGAAAATGGCTGCTAGAAAAGTTTTAATTACACACGCAGTTTGCATTTTACATTTTTACGGGCTAGTCCTCAGGGTCTTGTTTCATAAAGGTAGGGATGGTCTGCTCACCTGTGACCCTGCCGGTCTGGAATGCAAGAAAAGGTTGCAGGGAAGCTTGCTCCTCACCTCTAGGGAGAACAGATGACGCAGCGCCTGGACAGCAGCCAGGGCGGCCTCCCCACTGGGGTCCTGAGAGGGCAGTGGGGCCCAGGAAGAAATTACTAGGGGAAGAGTAAATATCACCTGCATAATGCTCCCCATGAGTAAGCTCAAGTCATGGTCCAGACACCCAGTGAGGAAGGCTGGGTAAGGATTATAGTCAGCCCCACTTTGCAGACGAGGAAACCAATCAATGCTCAGAACTCATGTATACCGTCTGTTCACTCAGGCCCGCTCCCCAGGGAGCCCTCAGCTGAGCACAGAAACCGGTCAAAGAGATGACAGCAATTCTGTGTGGACAGTGGGGCAGTGCAAGCGTGTGCCAGGGCTGTGGGAGCCCAGCGAGTGCCGACTGCTGGGGTGGCGAGTTCAGAGACAGGTCACTGAGGGGGCTCGGGGAGCTGAGCCACGGGGGCTGGGGCCCAAGGTGCAGGGGCACTTGTCAGCATGTGCAGGAGGAAGTTCCAAGCAAGGGGGGTGGCATGTGCAATGGCACAGAGGTGAGAGACGGGCCAGGAGAGCTATGCATGGGCGGTATCACCAAAGGCCTTGACATCCAGGTAAGCCTAGAATCGAGGCTAATTCCAGAAGACTTCTGAGCAGGGCCTAGCCTGGCTTGATAGCCATTTTGGAAAAATCACACTTGGGCCATGTGGCAAAGGACTATAGACTGGAGGCAGAGAGGAGAGTGATAATGGGGTGAGAAACTCAAGTCCAGGGGAAAACGACAGGTTGTTAGACACTAACCTAAATGGAAGGGCCATCAGGTCTACAGGTAGACACCCAATTCAGACAGGGTCCAGTGACCTGTCCTAACTGACATGGCAAGTCAGGGCCTGGGACAGTGGGGACCGGCGGGTAGAGAGAACACAGCCCTCAGCTCAGAAAGCTCTGCCTGATGATGGAAGTGGAGGGTCGCCAAGCCCTCAGGAGCCTCTGCTGCCACTGTGGTTGCTGTCTTCACAAAGTCACAAAGCTGTGCCCTAAACTTTCTCTGCACACCGAGAAGCTACAAGAAGGGTGGAAAATGCACACTGCAGTTTGGCCCCACAGAGCCCAGGGCAGGGGAGGGAGGTAAGAACATGGAAAAGGCTTTCGGTGGCACGGAGAAAGGCTGCTCAGAATGTGGGGTGGGGGCTCCTGGCACAAAGTCAGGGGTGAGGGCTTTGTGTGAGACTCACTCTCTTTGGAGAATAAGCCTCCTGAATGTGGTCTACTTCCTCCGCCCCTCACCCCAGGTTCCAGGGAGGGGGGCACTGCCAATCACAGAGCTGGGGGCTCATGAGGCCTTTCGTGTGCATTTGCTGATTGACATTCAAGAGAAACTTTCTTCCTCTCAGGGGGCAAAGTTGAGTGGTAAGAGCTGGGAGAAGGAAGCTGGAATGGGGAGGCAGCGGGGTGGGGGTGGAGGGGGAGGAGGAAGCTTGTCTAAAAGAATAGTCCAAACATTTGAAAGCACTCTAACCCTAAGTCCTGTCACCCAAGACCACTCTCAGCTCAGATGCCCACCATGGTCCTTGCAGTTTGCAACTGCCAAAAAAGAAACAGAACACATTCCCCACTGCCTAAGCTGGCTGGCACTGGGTTCTTCACTCCTGGCCCCAGGTCCCAGTGCAGTCCCTTCCAAGATGCTGGGGGTGTGGGAAAGTCATAGCCCTCTCTGGGCCTTGATTTTCTCATCTATAAAATGGGAGCATCACAATACCTATCTGCAGGATGCAAAGGAGGTGGGGCTTCCCAGAGGAGGGAGGTCGAGGTGATGAGCAGTCAGAGGGGCTGGAATACCCCGGGGCCAGGTGCACAAGCCTGAGATCTCTGCTCCCTCCACGTATACCAGTCCAGGCAATCTGGCCTCTGGACCCCAATGAACAGCAGTCAAGACCATCTCAGCCACTGACGAAGACTAGCTGCAAGGGGGCCACCCCACATTCCCAATCTGCTGACCCTGGGCCCAGACACAGGAGGGATATGCCCAGAGTCACCCAGGGAGTCAGGGGCAAAGATGGAGTCAGAACCCAGGCCACTCCTCCTAGTCAGAGCCAGCCCCCTCACACAATTAGATGAGACTATGAAAGGTGAACCATGGGCATGGAAAACAAAGCTGGGGTCTCAGGGCTGGGGCTTCACCAGCAAATAGCTCAACAGCAAAGTCCACAGAGTGAAGTTTATTCCGAACAAAGTTCCCTCCCCCCTCCCCAGCCCAGGACAGGGACAGACAGGCTGGGGTACAGGTGAGGCTCTGGGGCTGAAGCGCCTCTGAGAAACAGGAGAGGGCCCTGGCCCTCCAGGCCAAGCTGTGTCTGGCCCGCCCCCAGCCCAGCTGAGTCCACGGCACCTCCCTGCCCAGCCCTCGGGAGAGGGGAGGGGGCGCTGGCTCCTGGGTAGTTCCAAAGTGGAGTGTGAAAATAGAGAGATATATATATTTATACGCAGTGGGCAGTCCAGCGTGGCACTCACACCTCTGTCTGGAAATCACCATCTGGCGGTTCTGCGGGCTCCCAGGCGGCTGCCCGGTGCAGGCCCAGCCGTTCTCGGGGCTTGGGGGGCAGTGAGCCCAGCGTCATAGACTTGAAGGTACTCCAGCTCTGATGTCGCCGCTGTTGGGACAGGCTGGGCCGCTCCCCCGGGCTGGGTTTCTCCTGTGGGGCAGAGGGAAGGGCCCATGGAGATGGGCCAGTACCTTTTCACCCAGTGCACAGGATGACAGAGGAGGCCCAGAGAGGGCCACTGATGCCATTACTGAGCCACGGGGGACAAAGCAGGGTTCCCATCTAGAGGCACCTGGCCCCAGAATCAGGGTCCTCACCATGAGCTCAGAGTGGCCTCCGGAACCATGTCTCCTGTCTGCCCCTCCTCCTCTAGATGCTGCTGGAGGCCCGGTCAGTGCTCATGGTCTGTGGTGCATCCCCCTCCTCCCCGCGCCCCAGAACTCTTGCTTATGCCGTGGGCAGGTCTTTGGTGAGCAGGCTGAGGTTGCCCAGGAAGGGGAGGAGGGCAGGGACAGAGTATGTCCCTTGGAACCCACCCAGCCCAGGGGCACTGATACTGGACATACTGCTGACCGATCCACCTGAAGACACACACTATAGCTTGCCCCTCTGTCATGAGGGCCAGGGGTCAGAGTCCAACCCGGGGCCACTGTGCCAGTTCCGGCCCTGAGCTTCAGGGTAGGAGCCCTCACCTTGGCTGTGGACTGGCTGCGGTAGCGATCAAAGGTGTGGAACTTCTGGTTGAGCTCGTGGTAGAGTTCCGAGTGCCGCTTCCGGGTGTGCATCACCTTCTGGGAGCCACAGGGCGTCAAAACAGGCCCCCGCCCCCCTGGCAGCACTGTGTGCCCCAACCCAGTCACTCAGCATCAGGAGACCACGGCCCTGCCTGCTGTAGCCCTCTCAGACAGTGCTGACTTCACCCAGTGCTGCATGCCTGGGTGGGGCGGGGAGGCTGGGAAGAGGCCACTGAAACTACAGGCTCAGGGCCCTGGGAGTGAGCTCTGCGAAGGGTCTGGGGCGAACTTTAGGCATGGACCCTCCAGGAACACATGCCCAAGACAGAGGCCTCACCCTCCACCCCCAACACACCCACTTACCTCAAAGTCCAAGTCTGAGTAACGTAACTTCTTTCGCTGGAAAGGAGCAAAGGAGGCAGTGAAAGAGAAGCAAGCTGCCATTACACACGGGCTTTAGAGACAGGAAGCCTGGCACCCAGGGGTTCGCACCTTCCCAGCCCAGGCCCAGGAGTCAGGGATGCTTAAAGGGCAGCCCTGGGGAGTGCAGGGCAGGGCTGAGGCCGGGAAGCCGAGGAGCCAAGGCCCCGCCGGCCACAAGGCACAACGCAGGCCCTGGCCCACGCTCCCAGCCAACCTGCAGCAATACGAAGAGGAGCCTGCAACAGCCGATCACAGGGGGCACGCTGGCACACGGACATGTAACCAGGGCACACTTCCAACGTGGCAAGAACACGATTCCCGCATGGCGTCAACAGCGTAGACACACCTGCCTATGTACACTATGGGCCCTGTGTGTCCCGCCCCATCCTGCCCCGTTCTGCCAGTCAGGTCTCCCCTCTCCCTGTACTCCTCCATTTGTCCTTCAAACCCAAGGACTCAGGTTTGCAGAAATCTTCCTGACTCCACTTTGCCCCTTTCCTGCCACACCAGCCCTTGCTTCATGGCCTCCCCGCCCCCTCACACCTCTCCGGGCCTTCACTTGCCCAAGAACACCTTCAAGGTTCCAGCAACCTTGATGGGACACTTGATGTAGTAGCCAGGGTCACTCAAGTGGGGAAAGCCACTTTCCCAGTTTCTACTGGGGAAACTGAAGTTCGGGAAGGGGTCGGAAATTGCCCCAGGCCTCCATAGGTGACCTGAGACCACCATCTAGGTCTCTCAGGTCCCAGGCCTGTGAACATGCTCCCACACCAGAGTCTACCTTCGGGCCTGCTCTTTCTCCGCCACCCACCCAGGTTCCTTCCTCGCTCTGCCCTGACCTTCTCCTGTCCTTCACTGTGCATGCAGGTCCCCCCTGTTCCCAGCCACACTGATCTTTCTGGAGGCAGCAGGACGTCTCTCCCTGCCCCATGACACTCACAGGCCCTGAATACACAGCTGTGCCCACGTGAATAAGCTCAGGATTCCCCTGCCCCAAACCTGCTCCTCCACCACCAGTCTGCTGCCCACATCAGTCGGCCCTGACCCCTGGAGACGTCGCACATTTCCTGCTACCTCCCACATGAGAAGCCATGCACAGGGCCCTCCGCAGGGGCCCTGCCACGGGCAGGTGTCTGCAGAGCAGCCTGCCAGGAGGCTGAGCGCGCCCCTCCCCAGTGTCGGTGTCGCGTCTCCTGTCTTTGTTACGCCTTCCTGTTTTTGCCATCTGGGGCAGGAGCAGGCACCAAATGTTCAAGAAACATTTTGGGAGAAAAACGAAACTTGCAAACCCTCTAGCTGCTAACTTAATTTCCTTTGTGCGGAGGATGGGAAGCGGGTTTCTGAGGCCAAACATGAGCAGCCAGCTACGCCTGATTTGTGACTCTCACCCTCTTCTTCCTGATGCACATCCTCCTCATGCCTCCAACTAGAGCTCGAGAACGTTCTGGAGTTCTACCAAGGGCCATGGCCACCTCCTTGCTCCCAGTAAGTCCCTCCAGGGAGCAGGCCTGAGGAGGCCTGTGGAAGGAGTGGGGCAGTCAGGGGGAGAGGGGTCAGAGACGGTCACAGGCCTCTAGGCAGCGCCTAATGGCTGACTTCAGGGACGAAACGGCAGCAAACCCCGATTCTTTAGAACATTCTCCCTGCGCTGTACAGAACACGTTTTACGTTAACAAGCGCTCAGAACAACTCTAGAAAGAGATCTCTCCTTATCCCTTTACAAATGAGGAAACTGAGGCTCAGAGGGAGACTACACTCGGGCTCACTGCTGGCCAGCAGCCCCAGGTGTGAGTGCAGAGCTGTGTGACAGGTTTCACTAACCACACAGTCCCGGCCTGTGTGGGACTCATCCTAATCATCACCCCAAACTGGACCCCGAAGCCAGGGCGATGTATCAGCAAGTGCATCTCAGCCCACGAAGTCCAAGTTCACATGAAGCTCAGAGGAGCAGGTTTCCCCGCAAAGCTGCCATGAGCACAACGGAGGAGACACAGGGCACGCACTGTGACCAGGTGCTGCTCTGGGAACATGTCCATGGTCCCTTCCCACTGTTGCCTGTGACTGACAGCCGTGTCAAACGCGCCCCAAGCCTTAGGGCCACTCACCTCCAGGGAGCCCAGCTTCATGGTGGAGCCGGGCACGGTCCGGGGCATGGTCCGGCTGCGCTCCCCTGGCTCGGGCACTGGGCGGGCGCTGGGTGTCGGTGGCGGTGGCTGGAAGGTCATCCCATAGGGGTTCTGTAGAGACCCGTAGGCAGGACCCAGCCCGAGGCTCGAGTGGTCCATAGACAGGAAGCTGGGGTAGCCTTCGGTGTGGGTCAGCGTCTTGGCAGCCCGCCGGGGAGTGCCCTCAGGCCGCACCCGTGGGGGCTCCTCGCCGGCCCCGCCCCCGCCGCCAGGCTGCAGACTCAGAGTCCTCCGGGGCAGCACCATGTAATCCCCCTCGGAGCCTGGATCGGCTGGCCGGAGCCATGTGAGGTCCAGCTGCCGCAGACCGCCCTCCCCACACATGTACACGGGGTTGGTCTCCTGGGGGGGCGGCGGCTCCCCCAGCCCTGATGAGGCTGCCATGGGTACCAGGATATTCCCGGGCAGTGGTGAGAAGCCGAGGCCGCCCTCAGGACCCACAAGACAGGACTTGGGCTCCTCGTCCTCATCCAGGGACAGGCGAGACAGAGTGCCTGTGATGGTGGACGGGTTACCAGTGTTGGCCTCCCTGAAGAGAACTGGGGGCAGGAGGGAAAGGGGTTAAGTCCTGGGGAGGAGCAGCGCCCCCACGCCCCGCCCAGGCTGTACAGGTGCGAAGCGCGTTAGCTTGGACAGTGCCAACAGCACTGGAGAAATGGCTGGACAGCTGGTGCCCTCACACACCAGAGGGAGTAAGATGACAGCTGTCCCAGCAGCCCACAGCGAGTGAGGGCAAAGACCAACACCGAGGTCCAGTTCCTACAGTGATTGGGGGGTCAGTCCTGACCTCTGGCCCCATAACCTCAAGGCTGTCGAATGGGCCTTCTTCCTCCCCACTTTCTGGCAGCACCCCAACTCCTGCCCAGGAGACAGACTGGAAGGGAGTCTGGTAAGAATCATGGAAATGATCCAAAAATGTCGCAGCCACTATGTGCCAGGCACCCTGCTAGTCACTGCTGTCCCTTAGTCTGCGTGAGCCTCCCGCCCATCTGGGCAGGACAGGTACGTTCATGAGGCTCAGAGAGGTATCCTATGTGCCTGAAGTCGCTCAGGAAGTGGTGTCTACAGCCCTGACTCGAAAGCTCGGTCCCAGAGCCAGACCCCATCAGGGGACCCATGATGGGCTCTGGGGCCTCCTTCCTTGTCCACGCCCAGGACTGTTCTCAGCTCCACCCCAGCAGACTCACCTGTCTGACAAGCCAGATCCACATCCTTTTCAAAGTCTGACTATAGGCAGAGAGGAGAGAGCAGGTAGGCAGAGAGAGGGTCAATGTATCAGGACATGGGGAGGGGCTTCCTGTCCACCCAGAGAAGCTGCCCACAGTACACTGGACCCAAAGAGCCCAGAGAGGCCCTGGCATGGTCCAGCCCCACGTGGAAGTGGTGACTCAGACTTGCCCAGTGCCTCCCCGCTGTTAGTGGCTAAGCCTGAAGTAAACCTGCCCTGTCCCTCCCTGGCACAACGGGGAAGATAAGGGGTCTGGGGCAGAGGATGCACCCTACAGGGCCTCCTCACTCACCAGAATCTGCAGCTGCCCATTCTTGCATGAGTCAGGGGAGTCTTCACTCTCATCGGCCCTGCACACGCCCATCTGGCACTTCACCACATCCTGGACCTGGGGAGAGCAGGGTCTGCTGGGCCAGAGGCTGCCACAGGGGCCCTGGCTGTGCCTCCCCCATGTACCAGGCAGGTGAGGCAGAAAGCAGTGCAGCCAGCCTAGAACCACTTTCCAAGCTCCAGGCTGGGTCAGAGGGGCGAAGGAGCCCCAGAAGGCCAACACCACCCCAGGCTATCAGCTTCTGCACCAAGGGCCGCCCAGCTGGGGCCCTGGCTGGGGCCTCAGTTCCCTCATCTGCATGGTGGGAGAAGGCCGGTATGGCCAGCTGGACAGCAGGGGCAAAGACAGGAGCCCACCTCTCGGCGCAGGAAGCAGTGCACAGCAGTGATGACGAAGCCCTGGGCGGAGTTGAAGACAGCAAAGAGGGCCTGGAAGAGGACGGAGCGGCGGTCTGTCATGGCCAGGACGGCGGACATCCAGGTGAGTGCCAGCAGGGGCAGCACCACGCAGGAGCTCCAAAGCGAGGCCCTGGGGACAGCAGCAGAGGACCATCAAGGTGACATCTAGGGGACAGGGTAGGCTGAGCCCAGGCCTACACTCAGCCTGGGGCCCTGACACTGCCCAAGAGTTGCAGGGCCCCAGGACCTCAGAGATGTCCCCAAACAGAGGGCTGAGGAGTCGGAGGCAGAGCAGAAACAGAGAGCAAAGAACTGTGGGCCAGAGTGGAACCAGAAACAGTGGGAGGGACGGACACAATGACATATGGGACTGAGCAGAGACACCGCAGCAACAGGGGACCGAGGTGGAAAAGGGTGGGAAAGAGTGGGAGGGAGAAGGGGGAGGGAGACAAGCAGATGCTGTGAGTTTCAGCCCCAATTTGCACAGAATCACAGGCCTGGGCCACATCCCCAGAGATTCTGGGAGGGGAGCAGAGGAAAAGGGACAAAGAGAGATGACAGGCAGTGAGTGACACAGACATACACAGATGACACAGGAAGCCCATACAGAGGGCATCACAGAGCACACAGCTGTGGGGGTGGAGAGGGGCCAGGCTGGCTTCAGTTCCCCAAGGAAGGAGTGCCAGGCCCTCCTGGACAGAAAGACCCCAGCTGGTGCTGAAGGTAAAAAATTGGAGTTAGGGCCAAAGCCACACATGCCCACCTTCCTGACAGGAAAGGGCAGAGGAAAAAGGCAGATGACCCCTAGCATCCTGGCTCGAGTGCAGGCCCTCCGCCACCGACTGCAGGGCAGCAATCCTGCCCTACTGGGCCAGTTGCCACTTCTCATGCATTCTGCCTCACGCACACCCGGTGGGAGAGTCCAGCAGAGGTGGGCACAGCTCTAGACAAGGCAGAGAGTTGGGCAGGAGGCCAAGATCTATCTTAGGCAGAGCAATTCAGGGCTTCAGCTTGGCAGGGGGTGGGCACAGTGGTCTCCACACCCCCCTGGGGTGGGTAGAGCCAAGACTAAGAGAGGGACTAATCATAGTTCGAAGAGCTGCCATTGATTAACCACCAATTCTCTGCCAGGCCCTACACAGCACACTTTACATACATTAGTTCACATTGTGATCAAAACAACTCCCATAAACAGGCATGGGGATTATTATCCCAATTTACAGATGAGGAAACTGGAGTGTGCCCAGCTGGGCAGAGAGACAGAGCGGAGATGCAGACCCAGCTTGGCTGCCTCCAAAGTCCAAGCTCTCACTGCCGGGTCAGACACACTGGTCAGAGAGGCAGATGGCAGCCCAGGTGGGAGGGAGCGCTCCGTGGCAGTTCCCAGAGACAGTGCCAGCCACCTCCAGAGGCAGGGCACTCCCTGCCTTAGAACTTAGAACTTAGAACTGTGCAAGACAAAGCCTGACCCACTCTGGTCAGGGGGCTCAGATGGATCTCCAGCCCCAGGTCCTTGTGGATTTGTCCATTTTAGTCTTGCGTGGCTGTGATTTTAAGATTCTCAGCTGCTGGAAAGTAGAGGACGGGGGTTCAGGGGGTGGGGGGCCTCAGTGACATAATTCTCTACCTCCCAAGATTCTCTGTGCACCGACTGCGAGACCGAATACCTCTGAAATTCTAAGTCTCAGATTCTATGAGAGATGATAAGACTCTGTGATTCACTCATTCTAACATTCTTAGCTTCTGATTGTCTTATTCTAAGATTCTGTCACTCTAATTCTAAGGTTTTATGGGCTCTAAATTCTAAAGGACTAAGATTCTCTGAGCCTCCGTAGGTGTGGGTGTTCGGAGGGGTCTGTGGCTGGGCCCAGGAAAACATAAGCCAGGAGCGGGGCAGGGGTGGGCACAGGAACCTGTCGTTCCCTGGGAGCACAGACATTTCTCCTGGTCGTCCTCTGACACCTTGATAGCAAGCCCTTGAGTGTGACACTGGGCAGGACAGGGCAAGCTTTCCAGGGCACTGGGCTGACATC